>PVKB01005858.1:0-82089 GCA_004027205.1 Ctenodactylus gundi
ATCAAAAAACATGGAGGAAAGGAAACATCTAAAGTAAAACTAACCCAAAAAAAGATTGGTATTTGAATTATTTGATTGGTTTCTTACTAAACCAGTACCAGCTGTCTCATAAACTCTATGAAACTGACCCCCATAATTATTATTTTAATAGTACATTAGTTTGCAAAACATAATAATATTCAACATGGGGAATTGGTGTAAAATCTTTTTAAAATACACTTACTTGAATTTATGCATGTATAAGTACGTAAAATGATAAACCAAATCTGGCAAAATGCTAGTAATTAGTGAAATTTGAGTAAACTATGAAAAAGAAAAAATTCTGAAATACTAAGTATGACATTGCATTTTTAGGATTTCTCATATTGGAGGAAACCATATGATACTAACTTTCTGGGCTTGATTTATTTTGCTGAGCATAGTGGTCTCAAGCTACCATTATTTTGTTTTCCAGCATCAGCCTTCTCTCAGAGCTCCTATAGATTTTTTTTTTCTTCTTTTTCTTTTTGGGTTTGTGTGTGGGGGAGTGTGATACTAGGGATGGATGAGCCCAACAGCCTTAACACTGAGCTACATCCACAGCCCATTTTTTATTTTTTATGTTGAGATGGAGTCTTAGGAGTTGTCCAGGCTAGACTTTAACTTGTGATCCTCCTGCTTCACCCTCCCAAAGTGCTGGGAAATACAGGCTTGTGACAGCAGACCAGGCTCCTACGCTTATTTTTTCACTGAGCCCTATCCTTGTCTTCAGTATGATGTTAAGTGTATTTATTGCTACTGTGATGTCCTTGTTTAAGTCTTCTCAACAGACTGAGCTAAGAAAATATATATGTACAATGTACTTACATACAGCACATATGTCTGTATTTATTAGATAGTGTCTTGTTTTGTAGCTCAGTTTATTCCTCAACTCACAGTGGAGGCCAGGCTGGCCTTGGACTCATGGCAGTCCTCCTGCCTCAGCCTCCCAAGTGCTGGGAGAGTGCTAGAATTACAGGACTATGCCACCACACCTGGTTTATGTGGGGCTGGGGAATATGAACTCTGGTACTTAGCATTTGACATAGTGTTTGAATGCTTTAACTGCTGAGCCATTTCTCCGTCCCTTTTACAAGGTGTTCTTAAATTGCCTTAGATTGGCCATGAATTGGGCAGTCATGCTTGAGCCTCCCAAGTAGCTGAGATTACAGGTGTAAACCACCTGGCCCTGCAGGTTTTAATTTTATTTGGATATGTGGTCCATGTCTTATGTTCTCACTGTCACTTCTCGTCATCCCATCAACCTATTCCTGTTTTTTCCTTCCTACTTCCCTGTAGGTAATCTATTAGTTTTAGCTTATCTTTCCTGCATTTTGGTAAAAATCAACAGATAACAGTTGTATGTGGTTGTGTATGCCTGAAATCCTGGTTTCTTGGGACGCTGAGGAAAAGGCCCGCAACTTTGAGGAAAGCCTGGGGAAATAGCAAGACCCTATATCAAAATGAAAAGGATAGGTCAGTGAAAGAGCATCTGTGTGCTTGAGTTAGGCCCTGGGGAGCACAAGACAAAAAGATATGCAGATATATGTATATATTTTTGTTATACTTTTTTTCTAGTTCATACCTATAAACCATACCATACATATAGTACATACCTCTTTGTACTGCTTTTTCCATTTAGCAGTATAAAATTGGAATTCACTGTCTTTGTTCGTAAAAAGATGTTCTCCATTCATTTTTACAGCTGCAGAATACTCCAGAAAGATGACCACAGTTCAACCTTAAATATATGGGTATTTAGGTAGTTTCCAGTGTTTTGCAGTTAGAGATAATACTCTTTATCTTCAGAATAAATTTCTAGGAATAGTGTTGATAGGCCAAATTGTGAGTGTCACCTAGCAGTAACAGTGACACATTCATTGTTCAGGGTGGTGGATCTTTACATTTTAGCACCTTACCTGACCAGGTGACCAGACAGAGGTGGAAAGGGAAAGGAGGAATAAAGGTAATGACGTTGTGATGAACTTGGCCCTGAACCAGTGCCTTAGATCTTCTCAGGAAGATTGTGCATCCTGCCAATAGGAAGAGGCAGGGGGAGGGACCTGCGACCTAGGGATTTAAGTTGGTACCTACCATGTTTTCCGTGTGCTTCTCTCCAGTTGCACGTGAGAAGGTCACCCTTTTTGCAAAAAAAAAATTAAGGCTTCATACTCTGTCCTCCATGCCTCCCATGTGCATCCCTTGTTTGGACAGATAAATTTCCTACGAGCCATTTCTAACACAAATGATGGGTGCACATACATGATTTTGATAGGTATTGTCAAGGTCCCCTTTGGAAGAGTTGTATAACTTGCATTCTACTAGCAGTCTATCAGTTACTTGTATGTTTTAAAAGCGCAGAAACATATGAATATCATACAGTATTTCATACAGGGTTTGTCTACTTACTCTTCTGTCATGATGAGTTACAAAATTAACTGAAGAAACTTTAATGGAAAGAAGGAAAATTAGTTTTTAAGAGTTGCCTGAAGATTTTCTTACTGCCATTTTAGAGTTATAATTATGTATTGCATTCTACTTTATCTAGTTTAGCATGTTATATAACATCTTACCACCTGCTTAGTTGTGCAGACAGCTTTTTTTAGTGTAGATTATACTGTACACTTCAAGTTTCAGCATTCCTCTCATTTTTTTTTTTTTGAAACAGGGTTTCACTGTAGTCCAGGTTGATTCTGACCTCACTGTAGCCCAGACTGGCCATGGAAGCAGGACAGTCTACCTGCTTCAGCCTCCCGAGTGCTGGGATTACAGACATGTGCCACCACGCCCACTTATCTTCCTATCTTAAGTCATTTTCCACTTACCTAAAGCAGGTATTTAATATTTTGACAGCGAAACCACTCATAAGACGCTTATATTTCTTTATTCCTTTATCTTCTAGTAAGAATCTTTTTCTGAACCTTTAACTCTTTTAACTTTTAAGGGTACAACTTTAAACAGCATACAAAGGTGGGCTGAAAGAATAGAAAGCTTCCCTCACTAAGCACAAAGGCATTCCATTCCCAGCCCCACATAGGCTGAGAGGTCATATGATCTACTTGACTTTAGATTTGTCCTTGGCCAGTCCCAGGTATGGTCTTTCTTAAGCTATCCAAGTTCTTTATCTGGGAGGATTTCCTTAACCGAGTATGAGTCTTTGATTTGGCCCACCCAACCAAACCACTCTGAAACTCCCCCTTTTTTTTTTATTGGGAAGCCTTGCTGTTGCAAAGGCCCAGTTTGGAATCTGGTGTTCTTTTCTGACATTTTTTTGGGTATCACATGAAAACTAGAATAAATTATAAACTAAAAATGTAAAAGCCATAGTACTTTTTCTCTTTTTTTTACAGATTTGGTGTCTTTTTGGCTCTGCATCTGCAACTTCTATAAACTTTACAGCCTCAGGGCTTTCTTCATTGTTTCAACCAACAACTCAGATGTTAAGGAGCTAATAAAAGTCAAGAATTGAAACTTCAACTGAGTCTTTCTTTTACCCAAATGTTTGTTGTTGTTAGGATTTGTGGTACACAATGGCTGTATTAAACTTGAGGCATAGGTACACATGTTATATAATCATCCATCATCTTCCCTTCCTCTGCCCCTTTACACAAATCCATCTCCTTCCATGTCATGAGAAAAGCCATGTGATACTTGATCTTATGATTCGCTTCACTGAGCATACATAATAGTCTCCAGGTGTATCCATTTTCCTAAAGATGACTTGAATATATTCACATTTTCTTCATTCGTTGATCTGTTGATGGACTTATTGGCAGCTTCCATGATTTAGCTATTCTGAGTTGTGCTGCTGTAAACGTGGGTATGCATGTATCTGTTATATGTGGTACGGCTTTTATCTTTTGGAAAGATATCCATGGTCAAATGTAATATTTATTTTCAGGTTGTTTTTGAGGAATATCCATGCTGATTTCCATAGTGGTTGTGCCAGTCTTGCATTCCCACCATCAGTGTAGTAGGGTTCTTTTTCTCCCCATATCTTCTCCGTCATCTGTGGTTTGTGGAATTCTTGATAATAGTCATCGTTACTAGGTTGAGATGGAACATCAATATTTTAATTTTCATTTCTCTAATGGTTAAAGGTGTAGATTTTTTTCATTTACTTGTTGGCTGTTTGTTGACCGAGTCTTCTGACTTTTTATGGAAGAGATGAAAAGTGCATAAATAGCAAAATTTTTTTTTCAAGCCCTGAGCTCTCCAGAGTGACTTTTGTAGAGAGGTTGAATATGTAGTTTGATACCAGATGTTAAGCCATGATACATATTGGAATGTTGATCCTTTAAGATAACATGAAATTATTAGTGTTAAACATTAACTATTATTGGCTTCGTATTCAGAATAACTTTAAGCTTTTAGTTGCTTAAATAATAATTTCCACCATCTTTCAAAAAATCCAGAAAAACCTTTTTTACTGGCTTTCTTAGTGAGTTATAGGAGAACCATGTTAAAGTAAGAAATATATCTTTTTCTTTCTTTTTTTCTGACAGTGTTTCTGTCTTTAGTTTAAGCTGGCTCTGAACTTATTATGTAATCCAGCCTGACCTTGAACTCAGAATAATCCTCTGCCCTCAGCCTGCAGAGTGCTGGAATTACAGTTGTGTACCACTCCACCTAGCTTTTGTAGTGCTGGGGAATCAAACCCAGGGTCTTGTGCTTGCAAGGCAAGCATTCTAGCCACTGCACTATTCCTCCAGCTCACATTTTCTTTCAGAGTAGTCATTAGTATTGTCTAGTTGCTTACTTTGGGGACATTAATTTGGATCAGTCTAAATTACTTAGCATTTGAAGACAGGTTAATTTTTATCTGTGAAATGAAGTTCTATAGTTTATCTTGTGTTCAGATAATTAAAGTTCAACAAAGTGAATAGCTTAAGAGAACATCTTAATAGCTTTCTCTAAAAATAACCCATTTGCAGTTGATAGGTAGCAGTTTGGTTGCTTAACTTTGTGTGCAATATGTCGTACTTGTGCATTATATCTTTATTTAGACAAACTTTACTTTTCTACGAGTATTACTGAGATTTCACTTTGAGGTATGAATACAGTGACAAAGGGAGGGAACTTGGGAAGGAGGGGAAAAAACCTGAACATAACAGAAATTTTATGTCAAAGTCTTAAGAAATGAATGAAGGGCTGAGCATTTATTCTGATAACATTGCTGTATTTACAACCTATTTGGAATATTTCCTGTGCACTTGCCTTCAGTATTAACTTGTAAACCATAAGAGAAACCCCTGTCATTTTTGTGGCACAGCCCAATTTTTTAAAATTCACTTTTTGAGATACAATTATGTGCAGTAAAATGCGTCTTTTAAGACTAGGGATGTTAACTCAGTAGTAGATTATATATTTGTATGTGCAAAACAGCACCTCCCCCCCCCCCCGAAAGAGGTCCTTTTGTGTACAGTTAAGTCTTGAAAAACATATATAGTTGTATATACATCACCACAATTAATATGTAGAACATTTACATCATCTCAAAGGCTCTCTTATTCCCCCTTATCGTCAGCCTGTGTCTCTGCCAACCACAAATTAGATTCCTGTCTCTGTACGTCAGCTTAAGTTTTGGAATAGAAAGTAGGTACACTTTTTGGTGTCTAGCTTCTATGTATTTGTCCTTGTTACTGCATTTATCACTAGTGTTTTCCTTATATTACTGAGTACTCTTCTATTGTATTGATGTGTCACAGTTTACCCTTTCTGATGGACGTTTGAATTGCTCTTATTTTTCTTTTTCCCCCACTTTATTAATAATAGAAATGTGATACACATAATGTTTACATTGCACTTGAGTATTTTATGTAAATATATATGGTATCAAAAGTGCAGTCCCTTCCTCTCCCCCTTTTTGATCCTACAGCAACTACTCCCTCTTTTCTCCTCCCTGACTTTAGGGGTCTCTGTCCTGCGGGGACCCCCGGAACAGCGTCGGACGACAGAGTGACACACTCTGGGAGTCGTTTCAGCGAAAGCCTTCTCAAGTTTATTTCAGGAGTACAGGGGCTTAAATAGACTGAGGTAGTTACCTTGGGCCAATCAGCAAGGCCTCAACCAACATGGGGTTGCCCAGGGGGAGGGTAGGAGTAGGGGAAGGAGGATGCGATAAGGAGCAGTTCCAGGCGCTTAAGCAAAACAACACCTGGCTTAAATTATGAGCAGTAACATTTGTTCTTGGGAAGGAAGGAACTCGGCCAAGGTCAGCAATGCTGAGGCTCTTGGGCCCTATAGACCCCAACACCTGACTGCCGCTATCATCCCCATTTTTTTTAACATGTCATCTCCCTTTGTCCTTCTTACCCTCTCATCCTCCTTTTCCCTTTCTGTCTTCATAAAGTCCATCTTTTTTATTTTTTCTGTGTCTCTTACATTTTTTTATGGTTTGGTTTTCTCATATTTGCGACAGCATATATTATTTAACTTTCTGGGTCTGATTGATTTCACTGAGCATAATTTGGTCTCAAAGTGTATCTGTTTTCCTAAAAATGACTCAAACCTGTCTTTCTTAATGGCAGAATAATACTCCATTCCATGTATGTATACCACCAGTCATCTGTTCTCCAGCATGTTGGCTACTTCCAAGATTTGACTATTATCAGTTGTGCTGCTGTACAAAAGACATTCAGGTTATCATTACATCAATAAGATTTCTTTGGCTAAACTTAAAAACTGAATAAACCCGTACATTAAATGAGTTTAAGTCTAAACTTAACCTGAAAATTAATTTCTTTTTCCAGATTTGGGAAATTTTCTTGTATAATTTTAGTGAATAAATTCTTTATACCTTTGGTGCTGTCTTCTGCTCTTTCCCCCACACCCATAAATTCTGAGATTGGTCCTCTTTGAATCATCCATCAGCTGTTATATCCTGCTATGCAGCTTTGCAGCTTTGCTCATTTCTAATTTTGGAGTTGTACCTAATCATAGTATTTGTTTCCTTAGCCTTCAAGCATTTGTTTCCTTGGTGTCTTCAAGGTCTGAAATTCTGTCCTCACAGTGTTTGAGTCGATTTCCCTTGCTTTCAGTTGTATTTTTCATATCCTGAATTTCTGTTAGATTTCTTTAAAAAATATCCACTTCTCTATCAAAATGTCTTGCATTTTTTATTCACCTCAGACAACTTTTTATTTATGGCTTCTCTATGTTCAGTAAGTTTTGTATCCATTAAGAGCACTATTTGTTTTATAAGCTCCTCTTTAAGCCTGCTGATTGTTGCTTGTGTTTCTTTGGAGCATCTTGTTTGAAATGGCTGTTCAACTTGTGTATATGCTTTTTGACTTCCTTCCCTATAAGTTCCACTATTTCAGGGCCCATGACATTAGTTTCTGGGGGTCTCAAGCATGTATGTTATTGTCCTGTTGCCTTGCCTTCCTCTCATGTTTCTTTTGTTGAGGGACTTCACTTTAAAGGCCTAGCAGAAAGGTTTCTTCGAGTGGATATGATGTTGTGTTGGGGGAACTTAAATTCCTCTGAGTTCTGTGCTTGGGATTAGGCAGTGAGGGAGGACCTAACAGTCCACCTGCCTCTGAGGTGTCTTGATTACACCCAGCCCCTTCAACAAAGCTCTCCCAGCTGTCCTGACTCCCTACCCCTTACGGTGGGGCTCGCTGCCCTTGGAGGTGCTCCCACTAGTACCCCTGAACCTCAGTGTCCTTTTTGTCTCCACAAGTATCTCTTAGGCACTGTTAAAGAGTATCCCCCAAAACCCTGATGTGTTCTTCTGAGCCTGCTTTTACTCTAAACAGTTTAGTCTCTAGCTTTAAAAAAAAAATTTAAAAAGGCTCTTGGGTATGTCAGGCTGCCGATTGCTACTCCTAGGGTAGGTTCCAGGAGGCATTTTGTAGGGGAAGTTCAGATTGCATTTGCAGTTTGCATTACTGGCAGGCTTGTTTTTGGAGGCTGGGGCTTCCAGCTGCTTTCAAGTCTTACTTCTGGATCTGGGCCTTCCTGCATCTGTGGATTCCAGCAGCTTAGGGCCACTGCCAGTTGTCCTGGGGCTGCTTCCTGGCTGCTCTTTTTGTCTGCTCCCAGTGTGTCTTCGGGATTTCTGATCTTCCCATGGTCTCCTTTCAGTTGTTAGGTTCTGCCTTCTCTCCTCCTACAGTGAACAGGCAGTTTTTAGTTATCTCAACTTTTTAAGTGAGTCCATGAGAAGACATTGCATAGCTCTGTTACTCAGCTTCCATCTTCACCAGAAGTCCTCTTGAGTTGCTGTTACAAAGTTCTTACAAACATTTGTGTACGTATCTGTGAACATAGTGTCATTTTCTTCTGTAAATTTTTTTTGCCAAGAGGTTAGTTTTTATTAGCATGCTTTATGATACACAATAGTTACAATCAACTTAAGGTTGATAATTGCATCATTGTCACCTTTACTTCCTTACCCCTTTTCCTGCCCTCCAACCGTTCCACCCTTTCCCACATACCATTTCCCTTTCCATAAATCTATCTTCCTGCTTCATACCATCCCTCTTATTTGGCTTTACTTATTTATGCATTGGGTTTCACATGTTAGAGAAACCATGCAATATCTAACTTCTGTGTCTGAATCACTTCACTAGGCATAATGAACTCCAGATGCATCTATTTTCTTAGAAATGACTCAAATTTATCTTTATGGAGAATAATACTCGGTTTTGTGGTGTGTATTATTTTCTTTATCCATTGATCTGTTGATGGATTTGATTGTAGTTTCCCTGATTTTAGCTGTTAGGAGTTGTGCTAGTATAAACGTGGGTATGCATGTATCTCTTTTATATGATGACTTTATTGGAAAGATACAAGAAGAGGTATGGCTGAGTCAAGTGGAACATCTATTTTCAGTTTTTTTCAGGAATCTTCATATTACTTTATATAATGTTTATGGTAGTTTGTATTCTCACCAACAACGTAGTAGGGTTCCTTTATCTCCCACGTTCTCTCTGGCATCTATTTTTTGAGTTAGTGATTTTAGTCATTCTTACTGGGGTTAAATGGAGCTCTTTTATGGTGATTTGATTTGCATTTCTCTAATGGCTAAACTTGCTGACCATTTTTTCATGTATTTGTTGGCCATTTGTATTTCTGAGAACTGTGTTCATTTCAAGTGCCTGTTTTTTGGGGAATCATTTTTTATGTGTTTGTTTCAGTTCTTTGTATATTCTAAGTATTATTTCTCTGTTAATGGAGTAGGTAGTAAAATTTTTTTCCCATTTGAGATGCTTCCTCCTCATTCTGTTGACTTTTTCCTTTGCTATGATGAATCTTGTTTGTTATAATCCCAATGGTTGATTCTTGGTGGTGTTTCTTGTCTAATGAGTGTTCTATTGAGGTAGTCCTTGCCTACTCTGTGCCTTCCTAGGTTTTACCTAGTTTGTCTTCCATTTGGTTTGGTGCTTCCATTTTAATATCTAGGTCTGTGATACATTTTGATTTTACTTCAATACAGATCAAAAGGCATGAGTCTGTGTTCATTCTTTTGCATGTCAATAACTATTTCTCCCAGTGCTGTTTACATTAAAATGCTATCTTTTCTCCAAGCTATGTTTTTGGTCGCTTGGTTGAAGATCAGGTGGCTGAGGGTGTTTGGCGTTGTCTCTGCATCCTCACTTCTTTTCTATTGAACTACATGTCTTTTTTTGTGCTAATAAACCATATAGTTTTTATCACTATTACTTCGTAATGTATTTTTATATCCAGAATTGTGCTTTTGTTGCTTAGGAATGCTTTGGCTATTCTGGATCTCTTCTGGTTCCATATTTTAGGATTGTTCCTTCTGGTTCTGCGAAAATTACTGTTGGTAGTTAGATTGGAATTGCATTGAATCTGTATCAATTTTGTATTATGGCCATCTTGACAATATTGGTTCTGCCTATTCAGTAACAGGGGAATCGCTTTCCATTTTCAAATGTTCTCTTCCCTGTCTTTTAGAATACTGTATTTTTCATTGTAGAGGTCCTTCACTTCCTTGGTTAGGTTAGGGTTAGGAAGATCTACTGAAGGTCATATTACAACTTTATTGATAATAGATGTCCTATGCGTAATGAAAAGTCAAAAATTGTTAATTCCTAACAAATTAAGTAATACAGCCATAAGTTGCTGTTGATAAAAGTGGTGTAGGTAGGGAAAAAGGACTGATGCAGAGGGTTAGTTTTGGAGAAAAAAGAAGAAAAACAGATGAGTAGGTAGATGGAGAAAAGCAAGGGAGAACTTTAAATGAAAGCAAGAAGGAAGTAAATATAAGTAGGCAAAAAATAAGAACAACCAGAGAAAGTGATGAAAAAATAGAATATTAGTAATAATAGTGTGTGAAAAGGCTATTCAGAAAAGCCAAAAGAACACCTCAAAAGATGAACAAATGCAAAAACTAACCCCCCCCATGAAGAAACAAAAAAAGCACAAATCTGAAAAATCTGAAGTATACACAAAGGATAGTTAAAGTATGTGCAGAGTCCAAAATTTCTTTCTGTGTTGTTTGTATGAGAAGTCTAAGTCCTGCAGTTTTGACCTCCACTTGGTGCAAAATTTGGAGAGGAGAGTAGCAATTGAACTGTGTCCTGCTAAGGGTCTCTTCTTAGTCCTTACTCCTTGTCACCTGATGAGACTAGTCTGCTCTTCCCGTTTCCCAGTCTGTAGTTAAGTACCATGTAGATGCCTCTCCCAGCTCAGATGAGGTTCTGGGGAACCACAAGGGTCTGCACTGAGAGCAAGCATGATGGTGTTGAATCTCAACTGAACCCTTCTGCTGTATTTTCCTTTCAGTTATACCGAGTATGTCTGGTGGGACTAAGGAGCCATAGTCTTTCCAAATGGCGTGTGCCTTCCCAGTTTCTCCTTTTCTCCCACTGACTGGAGAGGGGAGGGCATATCCTCTGCTATGCAGTCCGTAGCAAGGTCAGTCTTCTCTGAATCTTTAAAGTCTTTAAAGCTTTATACTGTAATATGTATGTTGGAGTACCTGAGCTGGGGTGGAGATGGGGGATGTGTCCAGGAGAGGAGGGGTCATCCACTGCCAGTGTTTTCTCTCTACCACAAGTTATCATCTGTAGATGGCTGCTGTTCACATTTTTTTTTCCTGGACCAACCTGGAGCAGCATCCTAGTAGGGAGATTACCCTTCCTTGTCTTTAACCTCTGCATATATAGATCGTAACTTTCCTGTTGGCCTATTATTGTTTCCTGGAGTTCTTTTTCTCTAAATTGTTCAGATTGTTTTTTATTCTATTTCTACATTCTGTGTGGGTTTGTCAGGATCCACTGAGCAGATCTTTAATGGTTGGCATCTTGTCTCTTTCTTGTTTCTTCAAGAAATATTTAAGATTGGAGTTTCTGGATTGTGTAATATCTATTTTTAATTTTTTCAGATACTGACCAAGTGTTCTGCATAGTGATTGTACTCTTTTGCAGTCTCTCCTACACTGAATTAGAGTTCTAACTTTTTTTGCATCTTCACCAACATGATCATCAGCTTTAGCCCTTCTAGTGATAAGTGTTTTTTAATTTGAATTTTTTCAGTGACTCATCAGTCATGTTTTCATGTTTATTATCATGAAATTAACAAGTGTCTGCTCTTTTGCCTATTTTTACTGTTAGGTGATTTGTTGTCTTATTTTGAATTTCCAAGGAGTCTATATATTTTTACTACAAATATTAAGTATTGCTGTTTTTTTCTCTGATACGCGCAATTCATTTTTGCTTTCTTCTGTTTGTTTTCCTTTTTTTGTATGTGTGTTTATTTGGTTGGTTGGCTGGTTGTTTTTTTGTTTTTGAGAAAGGATCTTGCTCTGTAGCCCAGGCTGGTTCTGAATCCATTATGTAACCCGCACTGGCCTTGGACTCACAGCAGTTCTCCTGGCTGAGCCTCCCAAGTGCTGAGATTACAGGCATGTGCCACTGTGCCCGATTTTACATGGTGCTGGATAATCGATCTCAGGGCCTTGTGCTTGCAGGGCAAGCTCTGTAACCACTGTGCCATTTCTCCAGCCCCTCACAATTCGTTTTTAACTGTGATGGCATTATCTGGCTCACTCAACCATCTTACTTGTGATTCCACTGAGCAGCTATTCCTTTTCACTTTTTGTCTCCCCCTGTCTCCAGTCTCATCACTCTTTTATGCTCTAGGGGCCTTATTGTTCCCTTTGGACATGTAGTTGTTTTTCTTCTCTTCTCTTTTTTTTTTTTCTGAGTTATTAAGAGTGCTCCTAGTTCATTATTGAACCTGAGACACTAAATGCCCTGGGGTGAATCAAATGATTTCTCACAATGAACTGACCTGCTTAAAATGCCAGTCTGTACTTGTTGCTAAGTCCAGGCCACTGTCATCTCTTGGCTCTTAAAATTGCTTTGTTTCAACTACTTTCCTTTTAACAGTTCAGCCCATATCTTTGCTAGAGAGATCACTTTAAAATAACAAGTTGAGTAATTTTATCCGACCTGAAAAGTGGACCGCACTTAAGATAAATCTTAAGTTCTTAGAATAACTGCCAAGCACTGCCTATTTCTTTATCCTCATTTGTGAGCCATATTCTGCTTGGTATATGCTAGTGACATCGGCTTTATTCTGGGTCCACAAATATTCCACTTTTCTTATTTGTAGAATGCTTGTTCCTCAACCTGGTTAACTTCTGCTCATCCCTCAAGTCTGTATGTAAATACTTCTCTAACTTCACTGAAGAGGAAGATTTCTCTGAACCTTTAATTTAAACCTAGTTCTGTAATTGGTATTAATATTAAATAGGTTGTTTACTTTTGTCTTCATGTTAACACTATAATATAAAGTTATATGTTAGTATAATATGGTAATATATATTAATATGTATGCCTTTTTATATCTCCCCTATATAAAGTTGCAAAGTCAGGAAGCTGTCTGTTTTCACTTCTGTATCCCTAGTGTTAATACAATATAGATGATTAATAGATACTGTGTATAAAATTGATATTTAAATGTTCCTAAAGTTAGTGTTTTACCGTCAAGATCCCACACTGATATCTCTTTCTCTTGAACACAACCTGCTGTAATAGTTCCCTGCTTCTGTCATTTCCAGTGAATCTATAAATTGTTTTTAAACCACCTTCTGGACAGGTGCAGTGGTACATGCCAGCTCCTCTGGAGACAGAGGCAACAGGGTCACAAATTCAAGGCCAGAATGGGGATACCTATCTCAGAAAATTAAAACAGGGTAGGGATGTGGCTCAGTGGTAGAAGAAACACGCTTGAGTTCAATCCCCAGGAAAAAAAAGAGAAAAAAATTCAAAGAGGTCCACAGATACTAGAGTAGAACAGTATCTAGCAAGAATCATTCAGTAAGTTTTAACTATCATTATTCAACATAGTTAATAGAATATATTTTTAATATCACCACTGCTAGGTTCCCAATAAACATTTTGAATAATGAACCAGTGCAAAGCCATGTAACAGTGTGTCAAGTGTAATATAAAGTAAATGTGTAAGTACTTCTTAAAATTTTGTTTTGATCCCTGCTTGAATATCAGCTTTATATCATAATACAATGAGAAAAATGACTTAATAGACCTAGACATCTCTCTCTCTCTCTCTCTCTCTCTCTCTCTCTCTCTCTCTCTCTCTTGAGACAGGGTCTTGCTCTATAGCCAAGGCTGGTCCTGAACTCACTATGGAGCCCGGGCTGGCCTTGGACTCACCTCAATCCTCCTGCCTCAGCCTGTTGAGTGCTGGGATTACAGGCATGTGCCACCATGCCTGATTTATGTGGTGCTGAGGAATCGAACTTGGGTACTTAGGGCTTAACAGGCAAGGTAAGTACTTTACCTCCTGAACCGTTTATCTAGCCCCTTATTCTTCATATGTAGAAAACAAATCATCTAGCTGGACCTAGTGGTACAGAACCTCAATCCCATCGCTCTGGGAGGCCATGAAGGAAGGATCACAAATTCGAACCCAGCCTGGTTAACTTAGAAACTGAGGCTCTGTCTCAGAATTTAAAAAAAAAAAAATTAACTGGGTTCAGTGTAAAAGCCCTGGATTCAATCCCCAGTACCGCAAAGAAAAGGAAACCATAAAAATTTTAAAATTAAGCTATAAAAATTCATTGTAAGTACGATGGGTTTAGAGTGGCTTTTTTTTCCCCTGGTGGTGGTGCTGTGTATTGAATCCTAGGCAAGCATTCTATCACAGAGCTATACTCCCAGCCCTATCAGTCATTTTTGGGGGGAAGATAAAACCCTCAGGTGTCTAAGAATTCTAGTTTTAAAGCATTTTAATATACTTTAATTTCTACAGAGTACACAGCTACCTTGTTTAAAATACACTGGATCCTGGAGTTTTAGTGCTGGGGCAAACAAGACTTGAAAGTACAGCATTAGCCATATTACAGTTGTCGGAGTTTTTACTCAGTAGTGAATATAGTGTTGAAAAGAGGAGATGTGACTCAGGAGTAGGTCGTTTGAAAAATATTCAACATAAATCAGTGTGTAGAGATGACTGCCCATATTCTGTGACTTAGACAGCTTTTATAAGAATGCAATGTTGGAAACATAACTGAAGGGATCAAGTTGGCTTATTCCCTCTTCTACTTGTGTGAGCTCTACATATTTTCAGAGTCAAGAACAAACTCAAAATTTATGTAGGTAAAATGTAAGTAAGTTCAAAGATGATAGTGGAGAAGTTAATATGAGAAAATATGTCCTTATGTCATGTCCTTCAACCATTGCCAGCTGACCGTGCATGGACTGAGCTAAAATAAACCTTTCTCTTAAGTGTGCTTGTTCAGGTGTTATGTCCCAGAGACAAGAAAGTGGCTAAGACAGAAACTGGTACTAGAGAAAGTGCTTTACCTGACCCTGTGGTTTTTAGAAACCTTTGGAACTGGTGATATGAATGCAGATTGTAAAGTCCCAGTTCTAGAGTTTCAGACAGGAATGAGGACTGTATTGGCAGTTGGTCTAGAAACACATGTGGCACATATCAACATTTTTCCAAGCTTTGACCAGAGTCTCCTATCAAGTATGGTTTACAGCCTTCTAAGGCTTCTCTAGCCAGTATCTCCAAATCTTTCCTAACTCCTCTCATAAACCAGTTCCAAAGGTTTCTAAAAACCACAGGGTCAGGTAAAGCACTTTTTGGTAATGTTCTGAGATTTTTCCTGAAATGGGATGAAGTATGGTAGCCCAACATTCAGGCTTCACATGGGTGCTGCTTGCTGCTGGTACAACTCTACACTGAGAATATGAAGAAAACAGCAGAGCCAAAGATTTTAAAAGTTTGCAGTTTCACATCAGGTAGCTCCTGCAAAGGCGGGGGCTACAAAGAACATGATTGCTGAAAAGGTTAGCATTGAAACAAGTACTAAGGTGCCTCTTTTGCACACAGTAGGTAGTGCCTGTCAGTCTCACAAAGCAAAATGCTTTATCAGGACTAAGGAAAAGAGAAATTATCCAAGACCCTCACCCCTTATCAGGTGCAAAAGCAAAAAAATTTGTTTTAATACTAGAATTTCAAGGAGTCTTGTTTCTACCAGCCGTAAAGGGGAATGTTTGCCAGAGTTCAGCCACCTGGGCTGCAGCCATCCAGGGACTTGCTGCAGCAAAACTTATAAGGGTTCCAGGCCCTTGCACCTAGTGGGGATGTGTAGATATTAGCATACTACTATCTGTGTAATAAAATATTTTCATACTGAGTAAGCAAGAAAACAGGTCCAAGTCCAGCCCACCATCCTGTAGCAAATGGGAGGACTGTGTAAGTAGTCCTGAGGGAGCATTCAAAAGCTCCATCTCTGTTCTAGGTGAATGCAACCTGAACCTGAAACTCGGGAATACTACAGAAAGCATTAGCAAGATCCAGACAGCATGATAAAATCCCATGGTCTGCATCAGCTCTTCAGTCAAGACAGCATTGCTGGGCACAGCAGCATAGATATGGCAGAGGATCTTAATTAACTGCCTGTATTTCACTGTCATTCTCAGAGCCAGATAGCTTCTTTACTGGCCATATTGAATGGACTGTTAGCAAGGACTGTGGACAGGGCAAATAATTTCTTCATATCCTTCTGGTGGTTTGTACTAAGTATTTATATATGTAGCAGGCAGCTTTACTCGCTTTTATTTTGTCCAGCCATTCATCACGGCCTTTATATTTTGTGCTCTCAGATTATAGTCTCTTTTACAATAGTCTTTTTTAAACATGCAATTACAGTTCAAGAGTTATCCCTAAACTTGTAAAAAAAAATGTTTTAAGCATGCCAGATAAACAAGAATATCAATTCAAAATTTACCAGCTAGCCAGGATGTGCCCCAGTGGGCTTTTTAAAGTCCTCATAGGTTATCAGAAAGGTTTAATCACCTCCTTTGGCATCTCTAAAAAGCAATCAACCCAGCTTTGCTACCCATAAGAGTGGACTGTAGGCTACACACTATCCAAGAGCCATTTCTTTCACCTGACTTTGTGGTCTGATTTGTTCTCCATATCAACTTGGATTTGGACTCTAGCTTAGCTAAACCCTAGACTCCATTCAAATTTCACCTGCTTTCTACTGATGTCTTTTTTTTTTTTTTCTGTTTTAGGATCAGATCCAGTATATATCATATGTATTTAATTATCATGTCTACCTAGCCACCCCTATTCTATGTTAATAGTTTCTACTCTTTCTTGTTATGACTTTGGAAGTGTTAGAGACTACTAGTCAGATATTTTGCAGAATTTCCTCAGTTTTGCTTGTACTGCTATTTTTCCAACTTTAAACTTTGAGTAATGAATTTGTGGAAGAATATTACTGAGAAGTTTTATAGGCATGAAATATCCCTCTGGTCTCAACATATGGGAGGTTATGCATCATCCGCATCACTGGTCATGTTAATCTTGATCACTAGGTTGAGGTTTCTCTACTATAAAATAACTTATTTTTTTTCTTTCTGAATTATATTATTTGGAAATAAGTCTTTAAGTCTACCTGACCCTTAATATGTGAAGGACAGGCTGAAGATTACATTTGTAGTGTGCTTGGATTACTGGAAAGGATCTGTGGCCTAGCCTCTGTTACTTCAGTTTCCTGAGAGTGTTGGAGAGAGATTATTCGTAGGTATAAGGCAAGTTGTTAAGGCCTTGTGGCTGACAGCTTATTCCTTATGGCACTTGAGACTTCTCTGTAAAATTTTTGTTAGCAAATCTTCCATCGTGAACACTGTATTTTGTTTCTCCCTGAAGATTTGGTTACAACTGCTATAAAGACACAAGTAAGAGCATACAGTTCTGCCTTTGAGGAATTTTACCTAATTGGATAGAAACCAGTTGAATAGGAACCTAGAGGAAACATGAGATTCGTAAAACAGACCATTTCCAGAGTTGTAGCCCCTTCTCTCAGTCTGAGATGGCTAAACTAAAAACTCTACACACTGCCACATAAGAGAGCTTAATAAAGATGTTGCCATACTTAAATTATCTTCTTAACATTCTTTGGTAAATTCCTAGGATGGGTATAGCTATCTGAATGTGGCTTGACCCTTCCTTACATCTGCAATGATTTTATGCTTCAACCTCCCAAAATGCTGGGATTACAGGCATGCACCACCACGACCAGCAAGATACACTTTTTATAGGACTCATTCTTTAATTCTTCCCTTAATACTCTTATGTGGAATTTATCTAGATTCTCTTTGTGTTTCCGAAGTGATTTAATTTGTTAAGGGTTGTATTATGTCTTCCTGTCTCCTTTCTTCAAAAGTAGGATCATTGTCTTTGCCATCAAATTTAACACGAAGTCTCACAAATGGAAGTTACTTAAGTGTGGCTTGAATTCACCACAGCTCTGGTGTCAGTCTCCCCTTGTTGTGGTAATCCTATCAAAATAGGAAGTGAAGTTACTTAGCATCTTTTGTTTGTAAATGATACATGGTGGTTCCCTGTTTGTCTCTAAGCCATCAGAGGAGTGCATATTATAACAATCCTGAGTTCCATCTAATGCCACTAAGAATGGCAGCTATTAAAAATTTAAAAAGAGTTAAAGCCACCATACTATAGTGATACATGCATACCCATGTTTATGGCAATACAGTTTATAGTAGCCAAATTTTGGAAGAAGACAGTATGTCCAAGTACAGATGACTGGATAAAGAAGATGTGGTATATGTACACAGTGGATTATTAGTCTGCTGGTAAGAATGATAGATTTGGGTCATTTGTAGGAAACTGTGACCATTATCCTTAGCAAAATGAACCATACCCAGAAAGTTAAATATCATGGTTTCTCTAATATGAGAAAACCAAACCATAAAAAATGTAAGAGATATAGAAGAAAGTAAGATGGACTTTGAGGAAAGAGAAAGGAGGGGTGGTGAACGGTGGGAAGGGCAAAGGTGATATGTAAATTTAAAACTAATTAATTAATTAAAATTTAAAAATAATGACCAGAACTTTGTGAACTACTACATTTATATACTGGTCAGTATGTTTCTGAACTCTGTGCCCACCTACCTCAGCCCTGGCATGGACCATTTACCAAGGGACCTTGGTTCCTTTCTCTCTTTTTTTAAACTACCTTCTTGAAAAGTAAATGATAGACAGTATATTAAATATATTTGAAATATAAAATGGGATAAAGTTAGACAGATTATATACCCATGAAGTGTATCCATTACTCATCCTTCCTCCATCCCAGTGTCAGGTAAGCAAACTGATTTTTTCTATCCCTGTTGATGAATTTATATTTGTGTAAGTGAAAATATTGGTCTCACATTACTTCCCTTCTGTATTTCTTACATCAATAGCTCATTCCTTTTTATTATGAAATAATAATAAGAACCCATCTGTTTTAAAAATTGAGATAAGGCTAGAATACTCACCTTCATTCTCGACTTTTTTCCATTACTCAAGATTTTAAGGGTCTTGAGATAGATTTTTATCTGTGACTGAGTGTTATCAATATCCTGAACTTCTCAGTGGTACGGTATTATTTATTAATCTTACATCCTAACAATACAATAGTCCTTAGAATCAGACACAAGTTAAATATTGCATGGTTTCTCTAAGAAAACCAAAGTATAAATAACTAAAAGAGCAAAATAGTAGAATGATGGAAGAAATAGGGAGATAGAGGGAAAGGGGTAGAGGAAGAGACAGTGAAAAGGGGGAAAAGTAAGTAAAAGCAATCAAGATGTGATATGTATCAGTGTACCAGTTCCTCAAGTTGAATGCAATGGTTACATATTACAAAAACATACTAATAAAAAGAAAATTTTGGGGACCAAAAAAACAAAAGGACAGCCGAATGCTAGCTATAACTCTAATATTTATTTACTTGTGTTTATAGTTACATATATAATATATATCCAGTTCTCTCTCTCTCTCTCTCTCTCTCTCTCTCTCTCTCTCTCTCTCTCTCTCTCTCTCTCTGTTTGTGTGTGTGTATAAATGCATACTCAATTCCTTTTTTGTTTTTTTGAGACAGGGTCTCACTTGGTAGTCCAGAGTGGTCCTGAGCTGTAACTCAGGCTGGCCTAAAACAAGGCAATCTTCCTGTCTCGTCCTCCTAAGTGCTGGAATTATGGGTGTGCACTGCCACACCCAGTTTGCATGGTGCTAGGTGATCAAACCTGGGCCTGTGGTTGCCAGTCACTTAAACACTGACACCGCCCCCCTTCCCCCCCTCGCACACCCCTCCCCTGTCTCGTTTTCCAGTTTTAAAGATGATTTGTTCTGGTGAGAATGAGGTTAAGTGTACTTTGTGTACCCCCTTTCAACAAGTATTAAAGTCTTTGTAAAAGTCATTGCAAAATTAATGGTTTCTTTAATAGGTATTTCACTAGGAATTCTCATTTCCTAATTTAACACTTGTTTTAAAAGATGTCTTTTTAATTTTATTTTTAAAATAGGTCCATATGGCTTTTGATACAAACAGTATACTGTGAAAGATTTTGCTCCTTTCTCTGTCACTGTGTTTCAGTACCACCTGGCTTTGAGTTCCTTCACTACTACTCATATTACTTACTTGCATATCCTTTCACAGTTTTTTAATACAAATACAAGCAATTAATGATATATATTTTTAATTATTTATTAAAAATGAATGGCATATTAATCACAATTTCAGACCTCTTTCCGGGGGGGGGGGTGCTAGTTAGTGGTAGGGTTTTTTTTTATTGTTGCCTTTCGTATTGTTTTGTTTTAGCTTAGATCTTGGTGATGCTTCCACAGTATTTCATTTTTACCTACATAACATTCCATTGTATTAATAATCACTACCCTACTGGTGGGCTTTAAAAATTTTGAACTTTCATACATTTACATATTATTATAGGAAATACTACAGTTCTCCTTTTAGTAGCAGTATCTTCCAGAACTATGGTTTAGTATTATAGTAGGCAGGTTAGCACTAAAACAATCTACAGACCTTATTCATATGTGACCAGTTTTATAGGCACATGTGTTTATTTCTGTTTAGTTTTATCACATAAGTCATTCCCTGTAATCATTACTATTTTTTACATCTATTCTGAGGCTTAATTTTTTTCTTGTCTTATTCTTGTTATCATTTAGATCTTGGTTATCTCTCAAACTTATGTGTTGAAGGTTTAGTCCCTGGCTGGTAGCACTCCAGGAAGATGATAGAAACTTTTGGATATGGGGCCTAAGAAGAGGATGTTAGATGATTGAAAAGGATACTGGAACTTCAGATCCTCCTCTCTGTCTTTGTTTTCTGACCATGTTTAGGTGAGCAGATTTGCTCCATCGTGTATTCTTTGCCATGCTGTTCTTTGCCATGCTGTTCTGCATCTCCCTCAGGCCCAAAGCAACAGGGCCAAACTACCAAGGACCAAAATCCCTAAAACTAAAGTAAAATAACCCTTTTGTATTTTTATTTTCTCAGGGATTTTGTCATAGCAATAGAAATCTAACATATGTCTTTATAATGTTATTAATTGTAACACTAAAACAAAACTTTTACCACTTGAGCCACTTAAGTGCATAGTTTGATAGTATTAAATATATCCACAGTGTCTTGCAACATAACTTTTCCCCCATCATTTTTATTAATATGTATATGCAGTGCATAATGTTTACAGTGAACTTGAGTATTTTGTGCACGTAGATGTCACATCAATATTATGATCCCTTTCCCTCTCCATTTTTTGGCCCTCCAGTACCCTCCCCATCACCCCATAACTCCCACTATCACACTCATTTGGTTCTATAGAATGCCTGTGTTCTGGGTTTCCCAAATATGAGAAACCATGTTATATTTAACATATTTAATCTTCTTCGTCTGACTCACTTTACCACTCGAATCACCACTTATTAGCTCAGTTTTTCACCCCTAGAATGGGCTACAGTGGCCATATCTTGATGACTCTTCTCTGGACCCAGCAGTGCCCTTCATTGGGGTGATTTGCCAAAAGTTCTTTTTTTCTGTATCTTCCTATATCTTTGTTGAGATTCTTTAATGTGGATTCACCCACCAGCCTACATAAGAAGAGAATTATAACAATTAAATTCACAAGGCTAGAAAATGAGAAAGAGAAAGAACTTAAATTTCATATTCTTTAGTTGAGTACTGAAAAGTAAATATTTGTACATTCAAAAGACCTTCACTTTGTCATTGCATCAATCAGTTTTCTTCAGACTAACTTATGTCTAAGACCAAAAGAATGAATGGCTGCGTTAAACAAAACTTCAGTCTATATTGAATTGCTACATTAAGTGAACTAAAATCTATATCACATAAGTATACTACACTTAAAGCAATTTCTTTGAGAATATTTTGTTTGAACTGGTGGTTTGACTCGTTTATTTGCTTTTTGACTTCCTTCCCTATGAGTTCCACTATTTCAGGGCCGATGACATTAGTTTCTGGGGTCTCAGGCATCTCTCTGGGTGTTTTGTGCCCTTGTCTTCTTACCATGTTTCTGTTGTTGAGGGACTTCACTTTAAAAGGCCTAGCTGAAAGGTTGCTTTGAATGAATATGAGGTTGTTGGGGCCAAGATGGGGTGGGGGGCTGCAATTCCTCTGAGTTCTGTGCTAGGAATAGGCAGTGAGGCCGGACCTACCTACCAGTCTGATGGCCTTTACAGTGTTTTATTCACCATCCGACCCCCTCAGCAAAGATCTCCCTTTTGTCCTGGCTTCCCTCCCCCCATGGGCGGGGCTCTTCACCCTCAGGTGCTCAGGTTACCCTGATCTGTTCAGGAGATCAGCAGCCTTTTTTTCTTCTGTACAGCTGCCTCTTATGCCAGTTTTTCCCTAGGCACTGCTTAGGAATGACCCCAAAAGCCCTGATGTGCTCTTCTGAGCTTTCTTTTATCCTAATCAGTTCAATCTCAGGCTCTTTTTTTTTTTTTAAATGGCTCCTGCTTATATCTTTGCCTGTTACTACTACTGAGCATGCACTACTTGCAGGTTCATTTTTTTGGAGGCTGGGACTACCAACTGCTGTCAATTCCCACATCCAGTTCAGTACTTAACCTCAAGCTGAGGTTCTGGCCTCTGGGCTTTCCTTCGTCTGTGGTCTTTGGGTGCCAGCAGCTCAGGGCCGCACCCAGTCAGCTGCTGTTTTGCTCCACTTCCGATATGTCTTCAGGATTTCTGACCTTCCTGTGGCATCCTGTCAGTTGTTGTGGTGCTCCTTCTTCTAGTTCTGTCAGATGTTTTATGCCCCACGTGGGCTTTCCTGTGCAGATGCCTGTGGCTCCCAGCCTTTTTTGCAGCATAACTCTTTTGAACGGATTTCTCAAACTTAAAAAACTGAAACTCTGTGTCTATTAATACTTCGCATTTTCTTTTTCCCCTGCCTGTGGTGACTGTTGTTCTATTTTCTGATTGTGTAAATTTTACATTTGAGTGCCATTATGTAATACTTGTCTTTTTTACTGCTGTGTTTCAATTAACATAGTGTCCTCAAGGTTTATCCATGTTGTAGCATGTGATATAATTATTATCTCTTTGTTCTGTTTTGCCACTTTCATTGGAGCATAATTGACAGATTTAAGTTGTACACATTCATAGCCAGGCTCAGTGGCACAGGCATGCATTCCTAGCAGTTTGGGAAGCTGAGGCAACAGGATCACAAGTTTATAGGTTCAAGCCTAGCCTGGGCATCTTCACAGCTTAGTGAGACTTTGTCTCATATAAAAAAGAAAAAGGAGCTGGGAATGTAGGTCTGGGTGATGGGCCTTAGTTCAGTGCCCAAAATGAAAGAAAATAAACTGAACATAAATTACATGATTCTGGTGTGTAATGTGATTTATTGATGTTAAGTATACATTGTGAAATGATTCCCACAATCAAATTGACGAACTTATCATCTTACATGAGTGCAGTGAGAATATTTAAGATATGTTCTCTTAGCAAATTTCATGTGTAGAATCATCATTATAAAATTAATTAGCTTTTCAGATAATTTATTCTGTGTAACCATTGGAAGGATTGTTTCAGTTTAATGGGATTAGAAAATACCCATTTAATCCATAAGGCTGACTCTTGGGTTGTATGTTTGATTTATGGGTCAGCAAGTGAGGGATGAACATCCACACTGGGTGTAGGTGACCCAACCAATAAACTAGCAGTTTAAACTAA
Source organism: Ctenodactylus gundi (assembly GCA_004027205.1). NCBI lineage: Eukaryota > Metazoa > Chordata > Mammalia > Rodentia > Ctenodactylidae > Ctenodactylus > Ctenodactylus gundi. Next base: position 23,549 of record PVKB01005858.1, read on the forward strand.
ATACATGGATAGAAGAAGTAAGATTACGGCTTCTTCTGGAAAGGCTCTGGCCTTCAACAACATCACTCGGCATTGATATGTTCCTGTTTTCACATCAGTCTCCACTGCAGATTTGCTCCAGTCTTCAGGTCTTTACCATCACCTATGAATGTCCATTCTCAGTATACATGTATGCCACTATTCTACAGTGTCAATCCAGTGTTCTTCTGTCTCAAGTTTGAACAGCTGCTGGGCTCAGTATTGGATTCTCTTCAGACTTGAAAACTGAGCTAATGAATTCTCTTTCATAGATAGATAGTTAAATTTGTTTCTCCAGGTACTATAATCAATACAGAAATTGGTTTTGGAAAAGTGGGGCCCTTATTGTGACTTTTCCTGTTCATGTGGTTCAGAAGCCTTTGGAACTGGTTTGTGGGAGAAGTTTGGAAAGGTTTGAAAATTCAGGCCCTGAAGACTTAGAATGCTGTGAGCTGAGCTTGTTGGGTGATTCTGATTGGAACTCAAAATGCTAAGAGAAGTGCAGATAGGAAAAGGCAGTGCTCAAGAGGTTTCTGGTGGAAAAAAGGACTCTTGGCAGCTGTTATAAAAACCATGTATGCTATACTCTGGCAAAAAAGTGTGTCAGCGTTTTGCCCCTGTGCTGAGACTGCCTGAAACTGAGAGTAAGGGTGATGAACTAATTAAAGTAGCAGAGGAAATTGCTGGACAGCCCAGTGTTCAGGCTGTCATATGGATCCCAATGGGATTTTAGCCAGCTATACACTGAAAAGCAAGAAAATGGGTAAGACGTTTGCAGTTTTGCCAGAAAGAAAGTAAGTATAAAGATGGGGCAAAAGAACACAAGGATGTTGAAGAGATTAGTATTAAAGTAAAGATAAGATGCTGGGGCACAGCTTAGCATTTAGAGCACTTGTCTCTTATTTGCAAGGCCTTGGGCTCATTTACTCTGGGACCATATAAACCAGGCATGGAGGTGCACGTCTGTGATCCCAGCATTTGGAAGGCTGAAACAGGAGGATCACCATGAGTTTGAGGTCATCCTGGGCTACTAAAGTTAAGTACTTCTCATGAGGACCATAGGTAAGATGTCTTGAGGGCATCTCAGGAATCAGTGACTGTATCCTTTACACACTCAGTGATGCAGAGGCAAAACATTTTCCTCTGAGAAGATTACTTTTCAGCATCCTAAAGGTGAAAGAGGGCAGCATTTTCCAGAGTTCAGCCACCCAGGGTTCAACCATCCATGAACTTGGAGTCCAAGGGGGCCAGACTACTGCTGAAACACTGGCAGTTCTTGGCATCATCCATGTTATGTTGGTTTCACAGGCAATGCAGAATGCAAGAGTGGTGAGGTCAGGAAGGCGTCCATCCAGAATTCAGAAGAAGGGCTTGGAGACCAGGAATTATACCCTCGAGAAGGGAAGTGCCTGGAGTTACAAACGTGAAGCCCCTAAGTCTTTGGAGACCTCAGAAATTTGAAGATATGTCAGGAATTTGGATTGTCTGCTAAGGAAGGCCACAGGTTATGAGTAGAGCCAGTCCAAAAGAGAAGCCATGGAGATTGCAGCCAGAGGCAACACTGTGGAGGTGGGACTACCCAAACGCTTCAGAGCTCACATCTCACCACAGTTTGTCCTGTTCTTTTTTCAACACTGCTCTGGTCTAACTGCTTTCCGTCATGTGTCAGGACAAAGGCATCACACATGTTGTTTCTCAGACTTTAACTCAGAAATCTCTTCAGGGACTGGATAATCTCACCACTTAAAGGAGGAGGTGAATTGGATATCTAGACCAGAACAGAGGAAAAAGAATGGATAGTGAGTGGGGGGAAAAAAATGCTTAGTGAATCATTTACAGAGAACCAAAAGCAGATTTGGAACTTACATAATGATTGATTAACACAGAATACAGATGGATAAAAATAAAATTACAAGGTGCAGTGCTTTTTTAATTGATCATCTTTCTGATAGGCAGATGAGAATAGAGGGATTTGGTTCTATAGACCTGCTCTGAATTTGTTTCATTTGTACAATTCTTAAGTGGTAGTTTGATACAAGGCAACAGCTTACAGTCCAGGAGGAGAATTAACTCTTACATTCCCACAACTTTCTATCCTCATATTCCTCCCTTTTGTAGGAACTTTTCTTTTCAAGGAGTTCATATCCAAGAGTTTGCCTTAAATCTTAGAGGAGACTTTGCAGCTGGAACTTTTAATTACTTCGGCAACTCTTAAGAAGTGAATTACTTAACGAGGTAGACATGAATATTTTGGAGACCAGGAATGGAATGTTACAGTTTGGATCTAGAACGTCTTCCAAAAGCCTCATGTATTTGGATGTTGTGGATCATCTATGGATTTCAAGTGCTGTTGGATGTTTGTCGCACATCACAAGTGGCTGGAGACACAGGGATTACTCAGAACCCATCTTTAGAGCAACAAGAGGCCAAAGGAATGGACAGCAAAACTTGCTCCCTGGAGAAAGGAGCAGCACAGTGTTATGCCAATCAGAGCAGACTCATTTATGGGGGGTAGAAAGGAATGAGAGCCAAAGTGAGGAATTAGATGAGCAGACAATCATTAGAGACTTCTGAATTTGGGTGAAGAACTGGGACTGAAGGTAGTAACATTCTTTTCCTTGATTAAGTATGGATAAAAGAGGAATGTGGAGGTCCCTGTAACCTTGTGCCAGAGTAGTTGTTGGTTTCTGCAGCTCTGCTTCCTGCCTAATGTGTTGCTAAACTGTTACCTAGCAGTGCATACCTTTGGGCTTTTCCCGAATTCTTTTTAACTTTTACAGCTTCACAGGAGGTGGAACCTGGTAGGGTTTGGTGGATTGCTGGGTTTGTGATGCATTACGGGGTGTGTGGGAAATTACTGGGCATGTGGCCTGGAAGGATACATTCTTTTCCTAGCTTCTCCCCTCCCTGATTTCTTCCTCTTGCTATGCTGTGAAGAGCTGTTCTCTGCCAGATCCTTGCCATCATTGCCAGCCACCTATAAATGGACTGGTACCTTCTGAAAATTAGCTAAAATAAATGTTTCCTCTCTGAAGTTGTGATTGTCAGGTACTGTTTCCTAACAGAAAAAGTAACCAAGACATCCTGCATAAATGGAATGTTGCATGGTTTGATCAGGTTCTTTCTCCTATCCTCCAGGCCCTAGAAACCACCATTCTGTTCCCAGCCTCTATGGCTTTTGAAAATTCTGCATTTTGTGCCTATCATACTCTATTTACCTTAATGTCCTCAAGATTAATCCGTGTTATCACCAAAAAAAGGGCAGTTTTCTTTTTTTTAAGGGTGAACATTATTCCATTGTGTCTATCTGCCACATTTTTAAAGTTTATTCAGATTGATGAATAAAGTTTATTTATCTATCTGAATAAACCTTTAAATTGTTTCTACATCTGGTTGTTGTAGTACTTCATTGAAAATTAAAGAGTATATATATTTCATTTCCTTTGAATGTATATCTAACAGTAGAAATGATCATATGGTAGTTCTGGGTTTTTGACGGGGCTTATTTTAATTAATCCCTTTAATATTTTCTATAATGGCTGTATTAATTTACATTATCACAAACATTGCACAAGGCTTTTTTCCCCCCCTTCGCATCCTCACTATCCTTTGATTTTTTTCTTTGATCATAGCCATTCTAAAGATGTGAGGTAATGTCCGCATTGTGGTTTTGACTTGCATTTTTCTTAGGATTAATGATGTTGAATACTTTTCTTGTGTCATCTATTTGTGTCTTTTTGATAAATATATGTTAAAGTTTTTTGCTCATTTTTTAATCTATTCATTTTCCTGATACTGAGTTGATTGTGGCGAGGATCTGGCAGAGAACAGCTCCTTATAAGTTTTTTGCAAGTGTTTTCTCTAATTTGATACATTATGTCTTTACTCTGCCAGTTGTTTCTTTTGCTGTGTAGCAGCTTTTTAGTTTGATACAATCATATTTGTCTGTTTTTGCTTTTGTGGCTAGTGCTTTTATAGTCATACCCAGTCCGGTGTCAAAAACTTTTCCCAAGGGAACTCGTCTGTATTGTTGGTGGAACTATAAATTATTACAACCACTATGGAAATCAGTATGGTACTTCTCAGAAATTGAAAGTAGAAATTCTATTTGACCTCTTATTCCAGGTATCTTTCCAAAAGAGTTAAGGATGTCATATTACAGTGGTGTTTGCATACAGTAGTGGTCAGTACCATGCTGTGATTACTAGAGCTTTTAATGTATTTTGAAATCAGGTAGTATGATAGGTGTCTCTTTCTTTGTTCCTTTTGCTCAGGATTACTTTGTCAGCCAGGCCTAGTGGCACAAGCCTGTGATACTGGCATTTCAGGATCCTGAAGTAGTAGGGTCACAAGTGCAAGCCAAGCCTGGACAATTTAGTAAATTAGTGAGACCTTGTCTTAGAATAGAGTACAGTAGAGTAGAAGAATAGAAGTAGAATAAGAGGAAAAAAGTGCCAGGATTGCAGCTCATTGTGTGGATCCTGGGGTTCAGTCCCAAGTACTGCAAAAAAAAAATTGACAAATACTTGACTGTTTAGAGGGAGATTCTGTATGAATTTGGGATTTTTTAATGTTTCTGTGAAAAATCCCATTGGAATTGCGTAAGGATTACACTAAATCTATAGATTGCTTTGACTAGTATGGATATTGTGACAGTATTAAGTCTTCCAATCCGTGAACACAGTATATGATTCCATTTATTTGTGTCTGGCTGCTTCCCAACAGTGGTTCATAGTTTTTATGTATTAGCGATCTTCTAGTTCTTTGCTGAATTTATTTCTGATTATTTAATGCCATAGGAGATGGGGCTCTTAATTTTTTTGGGGTGGATAGTTTGTGTTATAGGAACAACTAATTTGGGATGTTAATTTTTTAATTTGTTACTTAATTGAATTCATTTATTAGGTCTAATAGGGCTTTTTGTTTATTTGAGGGTTTTGTTTGTTTGGTCGTGTCCTCGATATTGTCTGAGACCATCTACAAATAATTTATCTTTCCTATTTGGATACTATTTATTTCTTTTTCTTGCCTAATTGCTCTGTTTGTACTTTTGGTACTATATTGAATAGCAGTTTTAAGAATATTCACCCTTGACTTTATCCTGATCTTAGAGTTGAAGCACCAAGTTTTTCACTGTTATGTTAGCTGTAAGCTTGTTTTATATGGTCTTTGTTATGATAAAGTACATTCCTTCTTTTTTTAGTTACTTTTTTTTTTGTTTTTTGTTTTTTGTTTTTGTTTTTTGAGGCATGGTTTTACTCTGTAGCCCATGCTGGTTCTGAACACACTGTGGAGCCCAGGCTGGCCTCCGCCTCCCAAGTGCTGGGATTACAGGCGTGGTGCTAGAGAATCAAACTTGAGTACCTAGTACTTGATGTAGTGCTTGCTAGGCAAAGGCTTTAACTGCTGAGCCCATTCCTCCAGCCACTTCAGTCACGTTTTTTTTACCTGACACCTATTACAATAGGGAGGCAAGGTTTATTTTAGCTCCCAATTTTAGAATGTCTCAGCCTACTTATTCATGGGTGGCTCTTAATGTCAGGAAAGGTCTTATGAAAAACAGCTGCTCACAGCATCTTGAGAAAGTATTAGGGTGCCTAGGTAGGACTATATCTTTCCAGGCCACACCCTCAGTAATCCAATTATGCTCTCCATGATCTGCGTCTCGCCCCAGGCCTCACCTCCCAGCAGTACATTCTGCACATTTTTAACTCCAGTCTGTATATATGCTATATTTTCTTTATCCATACACCAGTCAGTGAATATTTGAGTTGCTTCTATGTCTTGACTGTTGTGTGTAATGCTAGAGTCAGTAGGAATTTGTTGCTATCTGTTTGAGAGCCTACTTTAAATCATTTGGAGTGTAGACTAAGTAGTAACTGTGCTAGGTCATATGGTAATGCTATTTTAATTTTTTGAAAAACCTCCATACTGTTCTCTACAATGGCTGCAGCATTTAATGTGCCCAACAATGTATAATCCACTTTGTTTTGTTTTACTCACCAGAATGTAGTTACTATTTATTTATTTATTTTGAGACAGGGTCTTGCTCTGTAGCCCAGACTGGTCCTGGAGTCAGAACAATCCACCTGCCTCAGCCTCCCAAATGCTGGGATTACAGGTGTGTGTCACAACACCCAGCTTTTATGTTGTGCTGCGGAATATAAACGTGAGTGCTTAGCATTTTGCTAGGCAAGCGCTTTAACCACTGAACTATTCCTCCAGCCCTAAAATTATTTAAAAATGGGAAAGTGATACTTTGAATGTCTAGCTTTTACCCATGTTTTGAGTTTATGAGTAGAGTTGGATCTTCTGTTACCTTTAAGGTTCAGTATTTGCAGTCTGTGTCAACTGCTTCCTCCCTAGCCTGAGACCTTTATGTGGATTGCATATCTGCTGACTTCCCATGTGTGAATCAAGTATTTACACAGTGTTAAAACATTAGAAGGTTATCAGTTTGTGTTCTTTCCAACAAGATATTCTGTGTGCTGTTTTTAATCTCAGCTCCCTTCTCATTATTTTACCTGTGCTTTTGATAATATCAAAAAATGAGAAAGCAAATATGGAGTTACTAGAATGTAACCTGTTCCGTGAGGGTCCTGTGTGATGATCTTGTTAATAAAAAAGAACAAACAATGGTTAGGTAGACCAGGCAGAAACTGATCACAGCCTATAAACGAGATCATAGTCCACATATGGGATCATTTTTAAGTGAGAACAGCTACAGATGATAAAACTTAAAATATGTCAGTTGGTTATTTTGTCACTGAATGTTGATATAATAGAATACCACTGACCATGAGCTCCTCCCTCCAGCAGCCTTGTTAGATAATAATTTTGTAAAGCAAATTTATGGCCACATTTAACTCTTGTCCTTGATACAACTACAAATAACTCAATGCTGTATTAAAACAAATATTTTGGAACTTTTTCTGTGGTGCTACCACTGAGCACAATCTTTGACCTCTTTTATTGAATATGAAGTTCTTTTTTTCTTTTTTTTAGATAGCATCAGGCTAGTCAAACTGAGGCTGTCCTTGAGCTGAACACAATCCTGAGTGCTGGGGTTGTAGGCACAAACCCAACTTGAATATGTGATCTTTTTATGAGTTGACTTAGCAAAAAGTTTTTCTTTCTAAAAATATTTCCACTATTGAATAAACTTGTTTATTCTTTCACTTGCCTATCTGAAAATCAACTGTTTAAGCCTTAATGCAGCAAACCAAAGCATACAAGCATATTTAAGCAGTGATTTTTTGTTGTTGTTGTTGAAGGAAATACAGTTCATGTCAAGGAACTTGTGGGCAGTCCAGTATGCTGATGCATTGTGGGAAATTGAAACCAAGTAACAGGTTTCTTAGAGTATAGCTATGTGATACAATCAGGTAAATGTGTAAATAAGTACATCGATGAAGACTGAGAAATATCATTATATAATCACAAACTTTAGAATATTTTGAAGTTTCATATTTCTGGCACTTACCCTGAGAAAACAAGAACTAAGGTTTTAATGCCCTATTAGTGTTACTTCATTCCTTTGGCCAGTGGATCAGATGTTGACATTTATTAATATAAAAAGCTTTTATGGAAAATATGTCAAACTATTCATTATCAAGATAAGTGTAATACTAAATATTTATATTCATCATGAAGTTGAGGGTATAATTTTATTTTTGCTTTTACTTGGAATAAAGTCAGACCTTAGGACAGCTTGGAAAGAACCAGGCCCAATGGTATACTTACAAAAAGTATATACTCAAGGATTGTTTCATAGATTATGTTGTAAAACTGCTCCAGCATCTTGTATCAACAAAAAAGGAAATAGAATGTCTCAAAAGTCACCATACATTTAAAAAATATTAACAATATAAATACAATAAAATAAAGAACAAAATTTGTTTGCCCAAGATTAGTTTGTTGTTATATTTGACGTAAAATTAAAGATACAGATGTGGTTGATGGTTATTTGAATGGCTGCTGAGTGAAAGGAATTTAATAGAACAGTAGACAATTGTTTTGAAGACAGAAATAATTACTCTCACCAGAATGCAGTTGCTCTTTTTTTTTTTTTGCAGTTGCTCTTTAAAACAATGACAACATGAGTTTTTGTATTTGTGACATTTGCCCATATTTTGGGTTTATGAAAATGAGTAGAAGCTGTGTCTGCTAACACAGTCTCATAATCCTAGAACCCTGGGAGGCTGAGGCAGGGGGATTGATTGTATGTTTGAACCTGTGCTGGGCAACATAACAACTTAATGAGACCCTGTCTCCAAATATAAAAAATGGGTTTGGAATGTGGTTCAGTTGGAAAGCTTTGGGCTCAGTTTTCACCCTACTCCTGCACCCTAACCCAAACATGCATGTATGCACACAATGAATAGGTCCGGTTCTCTGTTAACTCTGAGGTTTAATATTTGCTACTGGTGTCACTGCCGCCTTCACGAGTATGAAACAAGTATTTACATGGTGTTAAGACATTAATAGTTTCCTAGTTTGTACTCTCTGCCAGCATATTCTGTGGGCTGTTTTTAATGCTATCCCTTCTCTCTCTTTTTTTTTTAAAGCTCTGCGTATGATAACATCAACAAAGTTCGAGTAGCTATCAAGAAAATCAGTCCTTTTGAACACCAGACTTACTGCCAGAGAACCCTGAGGGAGATAAAAATCTTACTGCGCTTCAGACATGAGAACATCATTGGCATCAATGATATTATTCGAGCACCAACCATCGAACAAATGAAAGATGTGTATCCTTTTCTGCTTGTTTACCTTGTTAAGTAAATATAATTTGAAATTTCCTAGATGTATCAACATAAAGAACAAGTATATAAATACACTTACTTGTATATAACAAGTGTATTATATTTTATCAATTGCCATTACTAATTTTTAGTACCTTATAAATAAAGTCTCATGTTTTCTTTTGTTAGTTTTAGTAAAGATTTAAATCTAGTTATGGAATGTCTTGGTCATTTCCAGTCATGTGTTGTCCATTTAATGAATGGTTTATTATGATTATGAAAAAGAGAAAGGAGTCAAAAAAGAGGATGCCCAGAATATCCACCTAGTGGAGTCAGTACTATCTTGATCTTAGATAGTGTCAAAACTACTTCAGGTCTGAATTTATTTGTCTTTGAATCTTTAGGATGACCCAGCTTTGAAACTAGGCCCTACGGCAAGACAACAGCAGATCACTTTCCATCGTGTTCATATTACTGCTGCCCTCTGTTCAATCAACATTATTTCCAGGTAGAACCACGTAGTTTTAGGAAAACAAGCTCATGGCTCCCACTGATTCTGTGTTATGAGTTATATAATTTCTCATGTATATTACTATGTAGCAATAATAAAAATGAAGTTCACAATAATAAAAATAAAGTTCACAATAAATGTAATGTGCTTGAATCATCCTGAAACTATACTCTAACACTATCCACAGTCCATGGAAAAACTTGTCTTTCATAAAACAAATCCCTGGTGCCAAAAATGTTGGGGATTACTGCTCCTGCTTCACTCTCCCAGAGTATTGGGATTACAGATGTGTGCAACTATACCCAGCTTAACAGTAATCCAAGAATCAAGAAAATGGGCTGAGGATTGGATTTAGTAGCACAGTGTGTTTCTAGATCTGTATTGCCAAAAGTTTTGTGGTTGGATTTTGGAGAGATGTGGGCTGTGGTAGCAAAAAGGAAGAAAAACTATGACATTGCAAGTTGATGCTGGGCTGAAGAGATGAGAGAGCATGTGATGCTTGCTAGCTACCATCCTGTAAAGCTTGGAAGGAATTTGTTATTGGTGAACAAATTAGAGAACAAGAAAGTGGAGGCTTCAAGATTAATCTGTTTCAGGTTTTGCTCTAGGCCCATGACCAGCCATATCAGGCAAGGAAAACACTATAAATTTCCCCGATCACTCCCAAAAGACCTTGAACAAGGAGGTAGTTACTTCAGGTTCCTTTCAGGAAGATACTGAGTTTTTTTCAGTTTCTTTTCCTTCAACAAACCTTCTTGATTTAATGGGCCGTTTGGAAATAAGGTTAAGAAAAAATGAATTTTGTTGTTATTACTTTGCTGAAAAATATGACCAGTTGTTCAGTGTTTTGCTTTAACCTGCCTAAACAGATATATAGTACAGGACCTCATGGAAACAGATCTTTACAAGCTCTTAAAGACACAACACCTCAGCAACGACCATATCTGCTATTTTCTTTACCAGATCCTCAGAGGGTTAAAATATATACATTCAGCTAATGTTCTACACCGAGACCTCAAGCCTTCCAACCTGCTACTCAACACTACCTGTGATCTCAAGGTCAGCCAAGATTTTTTATTCTTAGGATGATACGTATTTTTTGAACATTTATTGAAATGTATTTATTGTTATATTTAAATACCAGAAATACATGACAATAAAATGCAAGTACAAAATGCTAGTCCTCCTCTTATTCTTCCTTTCCAGAGATAATCACTGTAACAAATTGGTATATTTTCTTATAATGCTTTTTTGTGTATCTCACATATATGCAGATAGTTATAAGCATTATGTATAAGCTTTAAAATCCTCCAATTCATATTTGATCTTTTTCTTTATGAAGTATTGTACAAGAAGCACTCAGAAATCAGCAGAAAATTTAGACCTCACTATCTTTAATAAAGTAATCCAAATAAGGAATAAAACCTCAAGTTCTTTTATAGTCTTCAGAGTTATCCTGAAGATGTTAAGTATTTATCTGTTTATACTTAGATGGCAGAGTGTAATGATACAGAAACATACATGTCTTTGTTGCAAAGAGATGTAGATTCAGTCTAATGAAAAAATGCATATGACTTTAAAGATTAAAAAATTGGAAAAGATATTTCTTGATCAGAAGATTTAATACCATTAAGATGGCAGTATTCCCTCAATTGAGCTATAGACTCAGCACAGTCTCTTTATATCTCCAACATCTTTATTTTTATTTATTTATTTATTTTTAAGAAATTGACAGGCCAAAGCTAGAGGAATAGCATAGTTTTTAGAGCACTTGCCTAGCAAATGGAAGGCCCTGAGTTTGATTCCCTAGCACCACATAAGCCTGGCATAGGGGCATACACCTATTGCCCCAGCATTTGGGAGGCTGAGACAGGAAGATTGCCTTGAGGTCAAGGCCATCCTGGGCTGCATAGTGAGTTTAGGACCATCTTGTACTATAATGCAAAACCCTATCTCCAAAAAAAAGTAAGAAAGAAATTGTCAGGCCACTTCTGAAATTCACATAGAAATTCAAGAGACCCAGCACAACCACACAATCTTGTCAAAAGAATAGAGTTGGGAGATTCATGTTCCAGATTTCAAAATTTAACATTGTAGTACTGGCATAAAGATAGATATAGATTAATAGAAAAATATTAAAAGTAATTTACATAAACCCATGTATCTGGTCAACTAATTTTTGACAAGGAGGTCAAGAGTACTCAGTGGGGAGAGAATAGTCAGTAGTCTTTTTCAACCAGTCTTAAATCATCTAGATAACTACTGGCAAAAGAATGAGATTGGAGCAGGCCTATAATCCCACCACTCTGAGAGGCTGAGACAGGAGGATCAGAAGTTTCTGCCCAGCCTGGTCAACATAGTGAGACCCTGTATTAAAATCAAAACTAAAAAATAGGCTGGAGATGTAGTTAAGTGGGAGAGCCCTGGGTTTCATCTTTAGTTCCCCCACTATCCTCTCAAAAAAGAGATTTGGATCCCTCCCTTGTACCTGTACAAATACAAAAACTAGCATATAAGAACTAAAACTTACTAATAGAAAACAGGAATAAATCTCTGTGACACTGTACAAGTGAAAACTTATTATACCTAACACCAGAAGTGAGTACATACAAAAAAGCAAAAAAAGAAAGATTGGCTTCCTTTAAGATTTGAAAGCGAGTGACTTATTTTCTCCTTGCTAAGACATAATACCCAATACGCACAACCTAAGGAAAGAAATGTTTAATTTAGCTCACAGTTCAGAGGTCTCCCATCTGTTTCATGATCAGCTGGCAGTGGCAGAAGAGTCTAGTGGAGAATAGTTGTTCACAGCATGGCAAGAAGGAGGACCCAGGCTTCCAGGAGAAGCTGAGGCAAGGGTAGATTACCTTCCAAGCCACATGCCATTGAATGCGCCGTATGTCCAGCGATTTTGTCACACTTTTTGAGTAATCTCCCTTCCTGACCAGGCCACCACCTCCCTCTCACCTCATGAAATCCATAACTAATCCACAGCATCCAAATATAGGAAGGTTTTGGTGAACATTACAGATCCAAACCAGGACGGCAAGTTTGAGGCCATCCTACACAACTAAGCAACTTAGTGAGACCCTGACTCAAAAATAAAAATAAAAATGGGCTGTGATATGTGCTCTGTGTGAAGGCCCAGATAAAATTTAAAAAATTTGAAACTTGACCTACAGAATAGTCCATCAAAAAAGTGAAAGTGCTGGTTTTTTGCAAACCACTGTCTGTACTAAGAAAATTATAGCTGAATATAATCAATCTTCATCTGTAGATTAAAAATATACAGGTTTTTCATCTATGTATTCAGCCAACTGGAGATAAAATATTCAGCAGGGGAAAATGCATGCCTGTACTATACTAACATGCACAAACTTTTTTGTCATTAATCCCTAAATAATATGAACAACTACTTTTACATTTACATTGCATTGGGTTTTATAAACAATCCAGATTGTTTAAAATATATGAGAGAGGTATGTAGGCTATATGCAACTATTATGCGATTTTGTGTGAGGGGTTTGCACATCTGTAGATTTCATTATTCATATTATTCATGAGTTCGTAGATTCAGTTGCCCACAGATACCAAGAAGTGACTGACTATATGTGAAGAACTATTACAGTAACTCAGTGATAAAATGATAATTAATGCAATTTTAAAACAAACAGAACATCCAGAGATGTTCAACTAGTGGTAGATAAATGTGGTAGATCCATACAAAAATTAGATAGGTTGTAAATAACTAATATATGCTGTTACTGAGATGCAGAAAAGATTGATACACAAATGCAGAGGAGAGAGGTTGGCCAGTTCTAGCTGGAGCAGTAAGATTTGGCAGGAAGAGGGTGTTCATTCCAGCCCTCTGACAATAGGTTGGCTTTCAATTGGGGAGTGCCTTTATTGAGCATAGGATATTATAGGCAAAGGAATGAGAGGGCTGGAGGCATGGCACAGCAGTTAAAGTGCTTGATGCCCTGAATTCGATTCCACAGCACCACATAAAGCCAGACATGGTGGTGCATGCCTGTAATCCCAGCAGTTGGGAGGCTGAGGCAGGAGGATTACTGTTGAGTCCAAGGCCAGTTGAGTTAGGATCAGCCTGGGCTACAGAGCAAGACCTTATGTCAAAGGAATGAGAGATACAGAAATAAAATAGAGTACTCTGCTCTGTTACTATGCACAAAACATGGAGTCCTTTGCTGTGTAGTTGCAGCATTGAATGAGTAATAGGGAGTCATCGACACTAAGCTAGAGAAGTCCATTGAACCTTCTGAAACTGTCTTTTAAAAATGTAGAGTATTCTGTCATCATATCCTGTCATTGAATGTTTGGAACAGGGTAATAGACATCCAGTGGGATATGGTGGAGAGGTGCTTCTTTCATCAGGTCTATTTGGGTAGACGGTTGGACTCATCTCTTAGAATCTTGATGTGGAATCTGCATGACCTGTAACTAACAGAAGCGTTTGGAGCTGCTTTTAGGACTAGCCGCATTGCTTTTTATCTCACGGAGAATGTTTTAGAAAGTATAATGAGAATTTGTTGTTTCCTAATATTTTTCTTTATTCTTTCAGTTTTTTTACACAACGCTTTTAGGGCAGAATTCTTCAGTTTTTAGTTACATTCTCTATTCATATTTTAGTATATTTTATTTCTAAGTAAATAAAGTTTGCTCTTATTTTTGCTTAAAAATATTCATCCTTAAAAGACTATAGCAAAAAGAACCAGACTGCTTTCTTTATTTCTTCACTGTTAATGGACTTTTCCTTACCTAGTAGTAGCATTTTACTTACCTGCTCACCAAAATTTACATCCATGCTGATGCATAGTAGTTGGTCATCTGCATAATCCAGGTAATGTTTTCAAAACCCATTTTAGCGCAGCCAAACACAAGATGATGTTTCAGAAATTTAATGTAGTATAGTTTACTCACACTGTACTTAGGTAGTGTGTATCTTGAGTTACATATATTTAGGAGATCATCTCATTCCAAAGGTAAATGCAGTGTGTTACTAAGGTCACTGAGTTGTCACAGTGAACATGCTCAAACAGGACAGGGTATGGTTACGATTGAGTGAACCTATGTGGTGTTTGAGAGATGACATATGAGGAGATGACTCTTCCACTGGAACCCTGGAATCACTATGACCCGTAACATCCTCCAGACCTGTAACTGTGATGCCCATCTCTTAGGCCTTGTGACTAAAAAATAAACATAGGTTTCACCTAACTTCCAGCTGGAATCCCAACCTCCTGGGTAGGCTGCCTTTACTGCTTCTATTAGTCCTCTGCACCTCACACCTAGATTGTGTACCAGGCTTGAGACCTGTCTTCACTCCCTCGCACTGTATCCCCCACGAGGCCTCTGTGACTCTCCCCACTACTCTTAATGGCTTTTAGACTGAATTTCTTGGGGACAGAGACAACTACACATTTATTTTTAATTTAAAAGAAATAAACATACTGCATTATTCAGAGTAATAAGGTTAAGTTGTCTTTACCTAATGAGAGGATAGTGTTTATCCTTATTTTTATTTTTTCTTTTTTCTTAGTACTGCCATACTGAAAAAATATTATTTTTATTATTTATTAATGTGAGGCTTTAACTCTGGTACTTCATACCCTGGTATTTATTTTTTAAAAGAATGTCAGTGATTTAGATGTTGTGAAAAAGAGTCATTTACTAGAATCTGCCAGTCAATCTACCCCGATCTGTTTTCCCTAAAACATGTCAACTACAGCATTTATTTATCAAACATTAAATATTCACTACATATAGGCACCTTGGAACAAAAAGTAGGTTAAATATTGCCTTTATCTAAGGATTTATATTCTAGCTGGAAAGAGAACCATTTGTATAGCTGTTTATCATGGATTGTGTTCATATGCTTTAATGTAGGTAATAACAAAGTAATACAGGAGTTCGTGACACCGAGTGATTGATTCTTGGGAGTGTTGTTGATTCAGGGAACCCTCTGAGGGGGAAGTTCCAACCTGGATATTTAGGGAGATGGAATAGCACTGATAGCCATAGTTGAGATGATGTTGTAAAGTTAGTTAAGGGGTAACTTCTAAAAGGTAATTTGGTGTCAGTTTAAAAATGATCTTGGAAGTTGTGCTTAGGGCTGGAGGAATGACACAGCAGTTAAAAGTGCTTATTTAGCAAGCACAAGGCCCTGAGTTTGATTTCCTAATACCACATAAAGCTGGGTGTGATAGCACACTCCTATAATCCTAGCACTCAAGAAGCTGAAGCAGGAGCATTGCCATGAGTTTGATGTCAGCCTGGGCCACAGAGTGAGACCCTGTCTCAAAAAAAAAAAAAAGAAAGAAAGAAAGAAGAAAAGAAAGTTGAGCTTAAAGACTTGTCTTGTTCTAGATGTGGTAGCACATGCCTGTAGTTCAGCACTCAGGAGACTGAAGTGGAAAGATTGCCAAGTTTGAAGCCATCCTGGGCTACAGCAAGACCCTATGTCAAAAAAAGAAAAGAAAAGAAAAGAAAAAGTTGACTCTTAATTCAGTAGGCTGAGAGAATTGATTAAAGGATTTTTGAAGTCATATCCTGCCACGTACTTGTAGCCCAGCACTCTTGGATGCTGGGGCAAAAGGATTACAAGTTCAAGCCCAGTTTGGGCAACTTAATGACATTAGCAAGATCCTGTCTCCAAATCCAACCCAAAAACTAACTGATCTGAGAATGTAGCTCAGTGTGAAGGCCCTGGGCTCAATTCTCAGTACCATCGTAAATAAATAGGTCTGGAGGAATAGCTCAGTGCTTAAATCACTTGTCTAGCAAGCTGAAGGCTCTGGATTCATAAGCCAGCATGGTGGTGCACACCTGTCATCCCAGCACTCCAGAGGGTTAGACAGGAGGATTGCTGTTAATTTGAGGTCAGCCTGGTCTCCATAATAATAAGTTCAGGGAGCTAGTCTCTATCTCAGTAAATACATGCATACATCCATGTATGCATATGTACATATATAACTTTCTCAAGCCAGAGAGATGACTGATACTATTTTAGAAATCATAATCTAGGCAGTAATTTAGAATTAGATTGCAGGTAGGAAAACTAGACAAACTGAAGATGTCAAGAAGCAACAGCTCCTTTAAGGATATTTTCAAGAGATTTCAGTTACAGTGTTTCCTCCCTGACTTAGACATATCCAGCTATGCTTCCTTCAGGGCATTGCTCTAGTGTTTCATGCAGATCTACTTCCTGGAGTGTATGTCTGATTACAGTTACACTATTCAGTACCACTGTATAGTAGTTTTCTGTTGCGCTCTTAACAAATTACCCAAAAACATAGTGATCTAAAGCAGCAATCATGTGTTATCTCACATTTTATTTTTTGTACTGTAGCGTCAAGTCACACCATTATCACTTTCACTGTGTTCTACTGGTTTAAGGAGTTACAGAGATTCACCCAGATTCAGGAGGAGGCAAAATAGAACCTTCTTCTCGAAAAATATCCTACAAGAGAGCTCTATAAGTGGTATGGGGCTCGAGTCTGCTGGCACACACATATAATCAGCTGCTTAGGAGGCTAAGGTAGAATCACAAGTCTGAGACCAGTCTGAGCAATTTAGCAAGACACTGTCTACAGATAAATTGGGGGGGGGGGGGCAGGGGAATGGTAACTCATCAGTTAGAGTACTTACCTAACAAATACAAGTCCCTGGTTCCTCAGCACAAAATTGCTAGGCATGGTGATGCACACTTATAATCCCAGTACTTGGGAAGTAGAGGGAGAAAGATTGCTGTAAGTTCTAGGCAAGCCCATGCCACATAGTAAGTTCAGGACGAGCATGGACTACAGAGTGAATGCCTGTCCCGAAAAAACAAAAATAATAAGATTTATAAAGGACTAGGGATGTAGCTCAGTGGTAACAAAGTACTTGCTTAGTATATTCAGGACACTGGGTGCAATCCCAAGTACTAGGGCTTTGGGGGAAGAAATGTGAATGTGCAGACAATACTCTTCAGAACTTTGCTTCTTTGATCTGTGGATCTTTTTTGTATTTTAATCTAACTGAAATTTCTTGTGTGATTCATCTGAACCATGGAAAGATAGGTCAAGTCTAGACCCCATGCAGTCTTTGTGATCAGTCAAGCAGAACTAGAACTCAGCTGTGTTTCTATCAAAACCTTATGGCTGTTTCTCAGATATTAGAGGACCATGACTGTGTTGGTGGTGTAATGTGAGGAGGCATCTCTGAGGCCCAAGACCAGGACTAAGAGAGTATACAATGGTTGGAATTGGCAGCTAGCCTGTGGTGAAGCAGGATTTCCTCACCACTCTGTCCCATGACAGTTATCATAGATGTGGTGCACGAAGATGTCACTAGAGAAGCAGGTGTGCTGTTTGTTCAGTTTGATAATGCAGTTAACAGTGTGGTAAACACAAGAAAATTAGGAAACAGAAGCATTAACTTGTTGAATGCTATAGTTGCAAAAGCAAATGAGATTATCCCAGGGGTTTTTTCTTTTGCCCTGAGTCTGGGAGCTTGTTTCTTTGCCATCTAAATGCATTAAGCCTCTGTATTAGCTACTTTTTCGTCGCTATGACTCAATACCAGATACCCATAACTTTGGGAGGAAAGATTTATTTTAGCTTACACTTCAATTTCAGAAGGCCACAGTTCATTCACAGGTGAGCATCTAGAAAGTGATGGAAGTACATGCCAGGCTGGCGCAAGGACAGGGACAGGGCCAGAGCTCCAGCAGCAGAGATCCTCGCAACATGGTGGAAGAGAGTGACTGGGAGGAAGGGTGAAGCCAGCACATGCCCCTGCAGGTCAAGGCAACGCCTCCACTCCTTTCTGCTAGATCGCACTTTCCAACCCTACACAGTGTCCATAGGAACGTGAGGCTTTTGGGGGACACTCCAGATATAAACCACGACAACCTCCATATTAATCTGTATCTTCCAGGCTACCCTCTACTGTACTCTTGTCCATCTTTGTTAATGTATCTCTCTTGAGTTAGTTTCCCGTAGGCCAAAGAGTTCAAATATTCTGCATTTGCATAGGACTCAGTACATTGGAGTTATATTTTAATAGAATCTGGTTCAGAATGCAGGCCCCAGGTAGCACCACAGTATTGGATGGCCAGAAGGTGAAAGGCTAGAAGTGATTATGTGAGTCAGAATAAAATGATTTTTTTCCTAAGAAAATGGCACATTTTTGATATATGAAACATTGAAAGCTTTGGGAGTACATATGACTGTATGAAAAGGAAAGGAAGTAGGGAGAATCTTTGGAAATACCAACGTCCCTGGAAGAACAGTAGGAAGTGGAATCTGAGAAATAGAAGGCATGCCTAACAGCACTGAACCCTGGTATGAAACCATGGTTTTAGTGACTTAGAACAGATTTTGTCACCCAAGCAAGATTGCTGTGTGCTGAACAGATAATGAAATGTGAAGGTGCCCCTTTAGTTGTGTCCTGTTAAAGACCCCTTCAGCATGTTTCCTAGCCCGGCATGTGGAGTGTCATCATTGCCTTTCAAGTTGTTGGGAAGATTAAATAGTAATGAGTTTGTAACATTCCTAGTAAAGTATCTGACAGAATAATTGTAGCTACTGCTTATTGTCAGTTATTACTACCACTGTCTTTTATGATGCTTTGCTATCAAAGCTAGTTAGACTATCTAAGAGAATATCTCACTTTTTTTTCTGTCTTAGATCTGTGACTTTGGCCTGGCCCGTGTTGCAGATCCAGATCATGATCACACAGGGTTCCTGACAGAGTATGTAGCGACACGTTGGTACAGGGCTCCAGAAATTATGTTGAATTCCAAGGTAAGAGCCAGATTTGCTGTGTCGATTCATTGATAATTTTGTGTTGCTAATAATCCCACGTAGTAAGTTCTTACTGTTACTGTTACTATAGTGAAAACTGACTATAAAACCATTTTTATTTGCAGCCCCTCTAGCCTAAGAATTTCTTCTAATAATGTATTTCCTTTTTCTTTATTAGAAAATTTCAGACACAGAAAAATGGAGCAGATTGTGAATACATGTATACGCCTTGCCTTGTTCTACCATTGCTTGGGCAACTTCTTACCCTTCCATCCTCTTCTTTCCTTTTTCAACTTTTCTTTCTTTTCTCTCTAACACATCATCTCACACTTACCCAACATAGACCAGCACTTTACTCCTGGAGCATCAGAGGAACAGTTACACTAAAAAGAGAAAGGAAAGGTTATTTCCCACAGCTATTGTACTTTAGCATACCGTAGTTAATCAGCATAAACCCAGTGCTGTTTTTGAATAGTGTGGGTCAGCCTTTTTGCAGAATGCCCTTCAGTTTTGTATCAGTGTTTCTGGTACAGATACCACAGAAACAATGTTTTGTTTTTTGTTTTTCTCATTGCTTGTTACTAGTTTGTGCCAATAGTTGGTTTTTGTATTGATGTTTTAATTAAATATCTTCAAGGTCTTTGCCATCACATTGCCATTTTCCTCTTTTGTAATTATTACTAATACAATATGTGGAGAAACAGTTTGACCGTGTGTTTTTCTTCTTGTGTATGTGATACTGGAGATCCCACCAAGGGCCTTCACACTAAACTGCATCGCTGGCCCAGCCCATTTTTAAATTTTTTTTTTTTAATGAAAGTCTGAGTTGTCCAGTTTCGGCTCATACTTGTGATCTTTCTCTCTGAGACTTCCTGGATGCTGCGATTACAGTCTTGTGCACCAGAACTGGCTGTCTTTTCTGTCAACTTTTCATCCAGCTACTGTTAGCATTAATTGATCATTTCATATCTGTTGTTTTGGTTTTGTTTCTTATTTTATTTTTAGTACTGGAGATAGAACTCAGGGGCACTTTATCATTAAGCTAGATTCTTTGGGGGGGGGGGTGTTTTCTTTTGTTTTTTTGATACAGGGTCTCACTCTGCAGCCCAGGCTGGTTCTGAATTCACTGTGGAGCCTTAACTAGCCATAGATTTAACAGCAATCTTCATGTCTCAGCCTCCCAAGTACTGGGATTACAGGCATGCGCCATCACACCCAGTTTTATGTGGTGCTAGGGATTCTAACTCAGGTACTTAGCACTTGACTTAGTGTTTGCTAGGCAAGCGCTTTAACTGCTGAGCCATTCCTCCAGCCCCTGTTTTTTTGAGATGAGATTTTGCTACATTTTCCAGGTTGGCCTTGAACTCCTGATTCTTGTGTGTCAGCTAGTAACTAGGAATGTAGGAATGTATTGCTGGGCTTGTTCTACTCTTCTTCTGTGATTTAATTACCTTGTTTTTAATTATTTAGTCTGTGACTATTTTATGCCATTGTGCACCTTGCCCAGATTTGGCTGGTGAGACCCACTTTTAACATTTCCTTACTAGCATTAGGCATCTCCTTGCTTTCTGAAAGTATTAGATGCTCTGGGCTCACTGGTACTTTTCTCTGTCCGTGGAGCAGCCATTTTCCTCAGGGATCATGATTTCATTTTTTTGGTATGTTTTCAGTGTTTCCCTTTATTTAGATTTTGGGTTATACAAGCTTTAGAATTATTTTTAAACTTAATTTTATGTAGCTGTATATCTGATTACTCATTCTTTGCTTGATGTTTCTGGAAAATTTTTTGCTCATTCCCCAAGTGTTGATATTTGACTCAGTTTTTTTTTTTTGTTTGTTTGTTTTTAATCTCTATAATTATTTCTAGGTTTCTTCTGTTCATTCCTTACTATATATTTTCCATAAAGCTGAACTTTTATGCTCGACCTGGTGACAGAGGCCTGTAATCCCCCCACTGGGAGGCTGAAGCAGAATTGCAAGTTCAAGCCATGGTGCTTGGGCAACTTAGTAACTTAGCAAGACCCTATCAAAACTAAAAAATTGGCTGAGGATATAGTTTACTGTGAAGGCCCTGAGTTGGCTCTCCAGTGAGATCAGAGTTTTTCAGCCTGATTTTTTTCAAAAATTGTTTGCAAATTGGTTGAAGATAATCTGGAAGTATAGCAATGTTCATTCTTTTGAGTTATTTCCAGGCTTTTAAAAATTGAGTATGTGAGCCACATATATTATAAAGTAAGAATGGTACAAATTTTTCCTTTTTCCATCCACCATTTAAAGGAATTCTAAATTTATCTCAACTAATTTGAAAAAGTATAGAAGTATACTTTATAAATGATTCTAATTTAATAAAGTTGAAGAGAAGTAAAATCAAGTAATCATGCTTGTTCAGCATCTTATAAGAAAACCAAGTTATTTTTCATAGTGTCTGTGTGTTTTTGAACTACAGAATCAGAGAAGCTAAAACACTGAATCAGCCACATGCTTCTCGTGTAAGCAAATCTCATTGTGATGTCATGTAATACCATGTATCATCATAGGTTATTCTTCTTTTCTGCTGCAGGGCTATACCAAGTCCATTGATATTTGGTCTGTGGGCTGCATCCTGGCAGAGATGCTGTCCAACAGGCCCATCTTTCCAGGGAAGCATTATCTCGACCAACTGAACCACATTTTGGGTAAGGTTCCTCAGCACAGTTTAAATTAGGCATGTCATTGAAAGAATAGTTCTGATAACTTTGTAACTTATAGTATACATATTTTTGATCTCTGATTTATAGTGTTAATGATATTTTGTAAAAGAATTTAAGAAAACTAAAAATTGGGCACCTCCATTACCATCTCAGGAGGACCCATACTTTATGTATATACTTTTACTTTTTTTTTTAAGTTTTATACTCCTCCATTGCCATCTTTGGAGGCCTTCATTCTCAGAATGTATACTTTTAAATGTCTTGCTCCTCTCAGCAGGTGGTTGGAGGAATGGCACAGTGGTTAAAGTGCTTGCCTTGAGAGCACGAGTCCCTGAGTATGAGTCCCCAGCACCAAATAAAGCTGGGCATGGTGGCATGCCTATAATCCCAGCATGTGTGGGACTGAGGTAGGAGGATTATCATGAGTCCAAGGCCAGACTGGGCTTACACAGATTTCCTGTGCCTTCATTACTATCTCTTGAGGACCACATTTTATGTATATACTTTTGGATTTTTGTTGTACACTTCAGTTTCCATCTCATGACTGTGTACTTTTAAATGACCTGTGTCTTATTCTCTAAATACCTGAGCATTTTAAATTTCTGCTGAATAAATCTTTCCCAAGCCTCTTAAAATTTTTTAAAAAGTAAGAATTGGGTAGTCAGGGCTAGAGTCATTGCTCTGTGGTTAGATAACTTGTCTAACATACACACAGCCCTGGGTTTGATTTCCTACCACCACATAAAAATTAGCTGGGCATGGAGACTGAAGGAATATCTCAATGGTTAGAGCACAAGGCCCTGGGTTCGATTCCCCAGTACCACATAAGCCAGGTGTGGTGGTATACAGCTGTAGTTGCAATTTGTGGAGGATGAGGCAAGAATATTTCCCATGAGTTTCAAGGATAAGTTGGGCTACGTCATGAGTTCAGGACCAGACTGGCTACAGAGTAAGACCCTGCCTCCAAAAAAAAAATATAGCCAAGCATGATAGCACCTGCCTATAATCCCAGTACTCAGGAGACTGAGGCAGGAGAATTGCTGTGAGATCGAGGCCAGCCTCGGATGCCTATTGAGTTCAGTACCACCCTGAACTACCAAATGAGACCCTTTCTCCAAAAAAAAGAGAGAAAGAGAGATAGGGGTGGTAGTGATGAGAATGCATTAAATATCAGATTTCATTTATCCTACAGGTGATGATACGTAGTTATTTGCCATGATCTTGGTAATTAACAGCAAGCTATTTTATCCATTAGGTATTCTGGGATCTCCATCACAGGAAGACCTCAACTGTATAATAAATTTAAAAGCCAGAAATTATTTGCTTTCTCTTCCACACAAAAATAAAGTGCCATGGAACAGGCTGTTTCCAAATGCTGACTCCAAAGGTAAATCTTATTTCATTGATTATTATTTCTTAGGCTTAGCTTCATGTCTGTTTCTTACATCTGTTAAATTGTTAGGACACTAGCCTTTAAAACTCAACCTGTGGCTCTTGAGTAATGCCTTATTTAAAATATACTCATTCAGTATTGGTATCTCTTCCCAGCCTCTCCCTACTTTTTTATGATGCTGGAGATTGAACCTTGGGGCGTAATCATGCTAGGCAGCTGCTCTACTACTGAACTACACTCCAAGGCCTCTTGTCCTTTCTTGCTTGGAAACATGAACAATAGAAAAAGAAAAATGAAATCTGGGGATGATAGTTTTCTAGCTTTTGGTTTCTTTGCTACTTTTTAACTTAGATTAAGTTCACATTTTTAAGAGTTCAGAACTTTTAGCCCTGCAAAACAATTTAGAAGTTTATTTTTTAAAATTGTGTAGTTATCTGAGTTTTAATAAATGTGGACTATCATATACTGCCAGCGGTATATGGAACATTTATATCATTCCCAGATGATACCTTTGTGCCTTCTTATACTCAGTTATTCCCCTAGTCTCAAGCACTCATGAATCTAATTTCTATCACACTTTTCTACCTGTTCCAGAATGTGCTATCAAATGGAATCATGGAGTATGTGGCTGTTTATGTCTACATTCTTCCATTCAGCATAAAACATTTGAAATTTATAAAAATCTGTCTAAATGTTACTTGTCTAAATGTTACTGGAACCGTCAGATGCTCATATTCAAGGGAAAAATAGCAGTGGGATGTAAACCTAAATATATAAGATATAAAACTAGTACGCTTCAGGAGAAAAACAAGGCAGTGCCAGGTGCATTGCTCAGCAGTTACAGAGCTTGGCTAGCAAGCACAAGACCTTGTGCTTGATTTTTTTGTTGTTTTTTGTTTGTTTGTTTGTTTGTTTTTTTAAGGGGCAAGGTCTTGCTCTGAAGGCCAGGCTGGTCCAGAAAGGAGAACGGTAGCCCAAGCTCCCCAGTCCTATGTGCATTTGCCATCACACCCACCTAATCTTTATATGGTGCTAGGGAATCAAACCCAGGGTCTTGTGTATGTGCTAAGCAAGCACTCTAACCACTGAGCTATGCCCCTTGTCCACCTGCCAATTTAGGTGAATGTATATAGTAAACTGAGTCAGGGATCAGAAATGCTTGTGTAGTCTTGAATTTGAGTATAGGAGGAATTACCTTTGATCTCTAAATGTATATTATTACTATAGGTAGTTTATAAGTATAGAAAGAATATGTGGTGTAAGAGACTAAGAAATATATCTAATTAACATAATCACAACATATCCTTTAACATTTGGTATATCAGTGTATAAGAAAATTATATATTTATATGCACAATAATATTTAAAAATTTTTTGAAACAGGGTCTCACTTTGTAGTCTTTGCAGGTTCTGAACTCACTATGTAGCCCAGGCTGGCCTCAAACACACAGCAGTCCTCCTGCCTCAGCCTCTCAGCTGCTGGGATTATAGGCATGCACCACCAGACCTGGTTTATATGGTGCTGGGGAATCAATCCAAGGCCTTTTCTTCTAGACAAGTGCTATAACTGGGAGCAACATATTTGATTATAGGAGTTGGGGGGAAGTACTAGAATTAAAGAGACTTCTAGCTGAGCTACATTCCCAGTCCCTGCCTCATCTTTTTGTTTTGTTTGGTTTTGTTTGTTTGAGACAAGGTCTTGCTGAGTTTCCAGGCTGTATTCAGCTTCAGCCTCTGACAGTGTAGAATTACAGGGATTAACCACCACACCCAGTTTGTAGGGAATTTTTAGTTAGAACTTGACATGTATGGCACATGCTTTATTAGATCGGCTTATATATATCTCGTAAACATGTTATCTAAATGTTATTTCCTGAGTTACCCTCTTAAAGAGGTACATATGTAACAGGATAACATAATTAAAATTTTATGATAAACAGACCTATTCCCAAACTTCTCTGTTTCTTCACTCTTTACTGTAGTCATGATTTCTGTCAAATTATTTCTGAATCCTTTTTTAGCTTTTCCTTAATTAAAGGTTATGAACTTTGAAGTTGGTTCCTTCAGGTAAGAATTAACTCCACTGAAATCCAGAAAATTAATTTTGAAATGTAAGTATTGGATATAGATAATGAAATAGGGAAAGCTATAAGTATTTTAGAGAACTTGCAGTTGGTGCTGCTGAAATGAATAGTAAAGCATCGTGATTTGGAGCACAGGCTTTGCTCCCAGACCTTTGGGTCAGTGCATGACCTACCCACTTACTAGGCTGCATGACCTTTAGACAAACTGCTTAACCCCTTTGGGCGTCCATTTTCTCATTTATAATGGAATTAGTAATAGTGCTTGACTCACAGATTTGTGAGATTCTTCTTGGTGGAGGCGAGGAGGAACTAGGGCCATGTCCCAGGGCCTTCACACTGTGCCATACCCCTAGCTCATTTTTTAAAATTTTGATTTTAAGGCAAAGTCTTGCTGAGTTGATCAAGCTGGGCTCCAATATGTGATCCTCATGCCTCAGCCTTCCAGAGTGCTGCAATTACAAGCCTGCACCTCAGATCCTGGCTTGTGTGAATGTTTGTACTGCTAGCATTTGTAGGTCTAGATTGGGAGACCTCAAGATTGAAATTTATCACTTATAGATCTTGAAGTTCTTTCCTTCTATCTGTAAATACAGTGATTCCTGTGTAATGTTCACTTATAAGTATGATCATGAGCATCTTCAGCCAGTCTCATACTGAACTTTGAAGCTCATATGATTTGTAGCAACATATCAAACCATCCCAAAAATTGAAGGTCTCAAGATAGGTCTCCTGGCTCCCCTCTAAAGGGTGGTCCAGTGTGGCCTTCCTACATCTCACACATGAGGATAGAGAGAGTATTGGGGCTTGGATCCAGGGTCTTTGCACAGTTACATCCCAGTCTTTTTCTTTTAGTTTTCATATTCTATTGTTTATTTTCAGCCAGAGTCTCACTAAGTATCATAATTGCCCAGGCTTGGCTCAAATTTACAATCATCCTCTTGCATCACCCTTCACATAGAGTCTGAGCTTAGTAGAATTCCTTCCAGAGTGAAGCCAAGTAAGGGGGAAGAAATGATTTATTATTCAGCAGATGGTGCGGGGCTGTTTGAAATGCTGTTAGGAAGAAAATCAATTTAAATCAATACTTGTGCATAACAATGAATTTTAAAGGAATCAATGATTAAGTACTTTTCTAAAATCATACTTTAAAAAAAACTACCTCTTTAAAGCTGGGCATGATGTCGCATGCTTATAATTCCAGCACCAAGGAGGCTGAGGCAGGAGGATTGCTATGAACCCAAGGCCAGCCTGTACTACAGAGCAAGACCCTGTCTCCAAAAAAAAAGCCCACGAAAAAATTCAGAATGTTTATTTTTCTCTTCTCTGCATGAAGACTGTCTAAGCTCCCAAAACAATGAAAGGGAATATATTTGGTTCATGAAAGTTTAAAACTTATAAAAAATTAGGCTGATCAAATATGGATAGTAGCTCTAAAATGTTTTATTTAAATTGTCATTTAATGGATTCTTTTTTTCCCCATGTTATTGTTATATATATAAGTGCAAAATTTAAGGTTTACATTAGTTTTGGTCATTTTGTGCACATACATACCTAGTCAAGGTAACAAGACCTTCCCCGCTTTCCTTTTGATCCACCCCCTACCCACTCTCACAACCCATCCCCCACCCCTGTTCCCTTTATTTTTCACTTTAAGTTCTGTGAGATAATTGTGATCTGGGATCTGGGTTTCTAATATCAGAGAAACCATTCGATATTTCACCTCCTGCTTCTGACTCACTTCACTAAGCATGATGTTCTCAAGTTTCCCCCATTTGCTTATAAAAGCCTCCAAGCTGTCAGACTTTATAGATGCATAGACAGTTTGTGTATCCATTGGTCTGTTGATGGGTATTTTGGTGTCTTCTATATTTTAGCTATTGTTAATTGTGCTGCTACGAACATGGGTGTACATGTATCTCTGTTATGTGTTATTTTTAACTCTTTTGGACATATTCCCAGGAGAAGTATCGCTGGATCAAAGGGGATATTTATTTCCAATCTTTTGAGAAACCTCCATATTGCTTTCCAGAGTGATTGTACCAATTTACATTCCCACCAGCAGTGCAGGAGGGTTCCTTTCTCCCCACAGCTTCTCCAGCACTGATTGCTATTTGAGTTGTTGATATAGGCCAATCTGTCTGGACTTAGATGGTATCTTAGCGATGTTTTGATTTGCATTTCCCTTATGGCTAGGGATGTTGAACATCTTTTCATGTATTTATTGTAGATTCTTAACTTACATAGAAGGAAGTACACCCCAGTGCTTATGCTTTAGTGCTTTGGAATAAGCTGTCTGAGCTCCAACTAAAGCTCCCCCACTTGGAGCTTTTTTACTTTGGATGGGCTATATTGCATCTGTTTTGTGATTTGTCTTAAGACATAGCACAAATTCAGTTCCCAGCTCATTAGGGTAATTAAGGCTCTTAGTGAACTACTAGTAACCAATGCTAGATTGATTCATCACTGATATTATTAGTTTATAAAGAATAGAGCCAAATCTAAGACCCAAGTAGTTATGTGAATAAAGAATAAGCAGTCTCAATCACAGGAAATACTTACGTGAGGCAAACTGTAGGATGAACAATTTGAGGGGTTAAGAATTTGTTTCAGGTCATATTAAACTAGAAACTGTGATGTGAAACGTTAAACAATTGCATAAATTATAGTATATCTACTTAAAGGAATAGCATAAAATCACTGAAAGTGATTTTTAAAAAATTTTGACAGCATGGGCAAATAATGAACAATGTTGACTGAGAGAAAATAATACATCATTTAGTATATAAAATATGACTTTCGCTATGTAAAAATATATATATAGAAAAAATCAACAGACTATACCAACAGGTTAACAATGCTTTTCACCAAGTGATAGGGCTATTGGATGCTAAAGTGAGGGAACTTGGGGGTAGGTTTGGCTGGTAGATTAGCTGTTTGAGTTCTTTTTAGTTCCACGTGACAAGAACTTACTGCCAACTAGCTTAGGCCTAAATCAGAATTTTGTTGGCTCTCGTAACTGAAAGGTCCAGTAGAATCTGGATTTGTGAACACAGCTAAATTTGACTAAAATCCAGAACTTGGCTTTCAGCTTGCCTTCCTCTGTGCTGTCCATTGCCAGGCTTTTCTCTTGTGGGACTAAGTCCTCAGCTGTTCAGGTTCACACTGACTCTCATTTCCTAATGGTTTCATCCCATGTTACGGGACTGACACTCATTGTCATTGTATGCCCAACTTGAATGCTACACACACCATGCCCAGTCTTTATGATAAGGGGAAATGAATGTGGCCCAACCAGTATCACCATTCCGACAAAAAAAGCCAGAGAATATGGGCGAACTCTCACACAAGCACAATTTGTATACTTATGGGGGCAGTGGACCATGGCAGGCAGAACCAATACCAACTGTCACCGTGAAGAAAGGTGAATTGTTCTGTTTTGTTTCTCATGTTTGTGATTTTTTAAAACAAATGCAGTCAGTTCATATCCGAAGTTTCTCTTCATTTCTTAGATAATCTGTTTGAAGAGCATACAGACAGACTGTTAGTGCCTCTCACATAGATAAATACACACATTATTTGTAAATGAGATCATAGGTTACATATTCCTGTTACCTACACAGAAGTGCATTTATTCATGTGAAGTTTGTTCACTCTAGGCTAAAGATAGACTGGAGAGTGTGTGTTTCTTTTTTGAAACAAAGCCTTACTGTAGTCCAGAGTAGGCTGGCCTTCCTCTGCCTCCACTTCCCAAGTGCTAAGATTATAGGCATGTGCCACCACCCACTCCTGCTTTAGGAGTTATTTAACCCTTGGCCTTTGAAATTGTGCAAGAGGTGGAAGAAATAGAGAAAAGGGACCATAAGAAGTTGAACACATACTAGGAGTAGGAATTCTTGAAGAATATAGAAAGAATGAATAAAGAAAAGAGCAGGTGTCACAAAAACAGGGAGGTAGCATTTTAAGAAATGCTAAGCCAGATGTGGTGACATTGCCTGTAATTCCAACACTCTAGAGAGGCTAAGGAAGAGGGAGAGACAGGAAGAGGAAGAAGCAGCAGTAGTCGTAGTAGTGGTGGTGGTGGTGGTAGTAGTAGTGGTTTGGAAAGTGGAGGCAGAAATGACTGGTCCACTTGAGAAAAAATCAGGCAGGCCACAGCTGGGACAACAGTTTGAATAGGGAGAGAGTCTTTCTTGGCAATATCTTTGAGGTTTGAGCAGATCTGGGTGATGGGAGAGGCCAGGGAGATAACTTCTGAAGGTCTGTTTTCTCAGAAGCACCCTCAGTAAGATCTATTGAGAGTAGTGAGGCTCAGTTGGCAGGAAAGGTGTGTGATCAAGCCATGTGAGGTAAAAAGATTCTTAGATTAAACCAAGTCTTTCCTGAGGCTGCTGATGGCCTTGATTAATTGGAAGTCTTAAGGTTTTCACAGTATGTCTATTCTCATTATTGTGCTACGTAGGTCCTGGACATAAGGTCCCCAAGATCATTTTGGGGTATCTATGAGGTTACAGCTATTTTCACAATACTACTAGAGCATGTGTACATTATTCTCTGTGTTGTCTTCTGCACTTCTGATACTGAAGCAATGATGAGCAAGACCACCTCTCAGCAGGAAAAAGGCAATAGCCTTAGGGTCATCCCCAGCCTCCACATTGCTATAGCTTCCCGGCTATTAAAAAAAACAAACAAAAATAAAGGCACCAACGTGAGCTGCACAGATGAATGTTTTTGCTGAACTATAGAGAGTACTTGCTTGGTTAAATCTCATCTGGGATAACATGTCTTCATAGTATTCTGTTTGACAAGATGGAAGGTACACTTAGTGAATTCTGCTGCTCATGTAATACAGTGCTTGTCTCAAGGGAAAATGCTTATGCAATTTATCTTTGAGCTGAATAAGCAGTTTTTTAAAAGTTGATTTTCTGTAATTTTTTAAATTTTTGATCCTATAATTTTTAATTATAAAGGGGTTCTGAGTTCAGAAAATTTGAAGAATGCAGTTTGTATTGTTAGGTCATTTTTTTCTTGCCCTCCCCAGAAATTCAGCTTGAAGATGGAAGTGACAGGTTGCAGCATTGATCCAGGGTAAGAGTTTTGCTGAGCTGGCAAGATCAGTCTGAAGAGGTTTGTGGTAGATGACTGTCCATGGTCTGCACTAGGACAGGAAAGGCAGAAGGCTTGTGGATAAGAGAGAAGGACAGGCCAGGTTGTTTTGTATCTTTTTAAAGTTAAGAAAGGGTGTAGGAAGTTGGGAGGGTCTAGGGATCATAATCAGATGTAATCCTAGCTGTGAAGGGACTTCTCATTTTTCCAGTTAAACAAACTGTAGCCAAATAAGCATGCAAGAAGGCAGCTGTGATTCACAGAATCCAAGTTAGTATCAGTAGGTTATGGTTTTTAGTATGGGAGGTGGCTGGACCCTCTGGGATTAGCACTTGCCAACTGCTTCTCATATCTCTCCTTTTCTCTGGTGACTGTGAATAATGCAGAAGTAGAAATTGCAGTAAAAAGCTGAGATCAGGGGTGGGAGGTGGTGTTTGTTTTGTTTTGCTTTTCCCTAAGAATAGAGGGCTATATTTTAATTTTTTTCTGAAGGATTAAGGGAATTTAACTAGAAGGAACTACTAGCTTTAGAAATGCTTAAGCGTGTTCCTGGATAGGAAGAACTAATATTCTCAAAATGGCCAAACTTCCATAACTACTATTGGATTCAGTGCAGTACCAATCAAAATACCAACTATGTTCTTCACAGAGCTAGAGAAATAAACTTTAAATTTACATGGACCAGAAAAGACTGAGAATTTCTGAAGCAATTCTAAGTAACAAGGGCAAAGCTGGAGGAATCACATTCTCAGACTTCAAAAATACTACAGAGTAATAGTGATTAAATCTACATGGTACTGGTATAAGAGCAGACAGGAGGACCAGTGAAACAGAAGTGAGGATACTGAAAACAAACCCTGTTACTCTTAGTCACTTGTTTTTTGACAAAAGGACCAAAACAACTCACTGGAGAAAAAACAGCATCTTCAACAAACGGTCCTGGGAAAACTGAATTTCCACATGCAAGAGAATGCTAGTAGACCTCTTACCTGTCACCACACATTAACATCAGATCAAAATGGATCAAATAAGCCAGGCATGGCGGCACACACCTGTAATCCCAGTACTCAGGAGGCTGAGGAATGGAAAGGATTGCCATGAGTCCAAGGCTGGCCTGGCTACACAGTGCATTTAGGACCAGCCTGAACTACAGAGACCCTTTCTCAAAAAAAACAAAACAACAACAACAACAAAAAAAAACTAGACATCAAAACAGTAACACTGAACCTACTAGAAGACAAAATAGGTAAAACCCTAAAAAAAATGGGGATGTGGAAAGGATTTTCTGAACAGATTACCAAGAAATATCACAAGAATCAAAAAATAGGACTGCATTAAACTAAAAAGCTTTTGCACATCAAAAGAAACAATCAACAAGGTGAAGAGACAACCCATAGAATGGGCACAGATCTTCACCAGTAATACTTTAGACAAAGGATTAATACTTAGAATATACAAAGAACTCAAAAACATAAAACACCCTAAAATAAATGGCCCCCATCAAGAAGTGGGCAGCTGAAATGAAAAGAAACTTCTCAGAAGAAGTACAAATAGCCAGCCAGTACATGAAGACGTGTTCTTCATCACTGGCCATCAGAGAAATGCAAATAAAAACGTTGAGGTTTCACCTCACCCTGGTGAGAATGGCCTACATCAAGAACTTTAAAAAAAAAAATTGTTGCTGAGGGTACAGGAAAAAAGGAACTCTATTCCACTGCTGGTGGGAATGCAAGCTGGTACAACTGTTATGGAAAGCAGTCTCGAGATTTCCGTAGAAAGCTGAGAATAGAAATTCTATTTGATCCAGTTGCTGCTCTCCTGGGCATGTTTTCGAAAAGAAAGACAACATACCAAAGACGCATGCATGTCCTTGTTTATAGCAATACAATTCATAATAGCGAAATCCTGGAAACAAGATTGTTTCCTCCCATCAGTAGAGGAATGGTTAAAGAAGATGTGGTACATACCCACAATGGAATGGGGCCACCTTGAATCAACGATGCTTAGTAAAACAGACCAAACACAAAAGAGTGACTGTAGGTGGTTGTACCTCTTAAGGAGTTCATAAAAATAATGACATAAAAAGGTCCCAACATAAGTGACAGGGTAGAAAGAGAGGCAGTGGACAGCTAGGAAAGGGGTGAGCCTCTGGAAAGGGGGAGAGCATAGATAGTCATTGTCTCCCCAAGTACCATGTGTTATAAAATTTGGAATTCGTATATGTATAAATTTTTTAAAATAAGTAAAATTGTAGGGTATTAGTCACTTAGAAAATACATTTGAAAACAATAGAAAGTCATTGGTTCTGTTGTTATCTTAAAATATTATATTAATGAAGTTGTATGAAATAAAAATAAATGCTTAAGCTGCAAAATATAGTTGCGTTAAAAAGTACTTATTTAGTAAAGTTGGAGAGAAGTACCCCAAGTGGCTTAGAAATAGTTAAAATGTTAGAATTTGTGGTCATTCCCTCTTGGGCTTTTTGTAGCCCCAGTAATTTAGTTGCCTCTGTGGTCAGCATTGATCAGGAGCAGGAAGTAGGGTAAGTCTTGCTACCTGTTTTCTGGGCAAGAATATAAAGTTTGTCAGGTACCTTCAGCTCTTGTAAACATACCTATAAAGTAGAAGTATTTGGTGCGACTAGGATTTGTGAACCAGATGTGCCTGAATTCTTGACCATCGTGCCACAGGTTCCTGACCAAGGAGCTTGCTTCCAAGCCTCATCTGCTTCTAGACCTTATGTCACAGCAGTAGGTTTGTGCCTCTCTTCTTCCGGCCATGCTTTGCTTTCATCATGACAAAGCCTCTCTGGAGAGCTCCACTGCAAAAATTCTCTAGCCTGCAAAACAAATTGTCATTTATTCTATAATTTTCTAAAATTCATTCACAAGTGTGTATTGAACAATATACAATATCTGTGGAAGCACAAATATATTTGAAATACAGGAATTCATTTGACACTTTAAAAAATAAACTACATATGAGTAAAACTGCTGCTTAAGAGAAAGCTACCTAGATATGAGGAAAGTACTGTTATGTAGAATTTCTCATTATACCTAGCATGTATTTTCCTACATTTTTTATATTTCTCGTCTTAAAAATTAGGGGTTAACTCTTGGATTATGCAATAGAAGTTGTCAGAAATGGGGGCCAGAACTCAGCATGTGCACATATATGAATGCACAAGCATAAACACGTGCACACACACTTTGCAGTAACCTGAGGTAGTAGGGTACCTACAAAAACAGTTTAGAAGACTTAGTGGTCTGCTCTCAAGAGTTGAACATTTTTAAATGTGCAGATGATTAAAACTTCTTGAAATTAAGCTGGATCCAGTTGGTTAATCACGAATGTTAAATTGTACCCAGTACATTTTGGTTATTAAGTCTTTTTATATTCTACTCTTAGGGTCTAAGTCTAATAGCATGTCATAATTAGTACATATGTATGGTTGTTGCCATCCGCAAATAACCAGCTAAAATAATTGTAAGACATTGTAACACAGTTCTAGACACAGGCCTGTGATGCCAGTGTTTTGAGAAGCTGAGGCAAAATTATAAATTCAAGCCACACCTGGGCAGTTTAGGAACTTAGTGAGACCCTGTTTCCTAATCAAAAAACTTAAAAAACAAAACAAAAAACAGGTGGAGGATGTAGCTCACTGTGAAAGCTCTGGACTTGATCTCCACTTCCTCAAGAAAAGAGAGAGAGAGAGAGAGAGAGAGAGAGAGAGAGAGAGAGAGAGAGAGAGAGAGTGTGTGTGTGTGTGTGTGTGTGTGTGACTTGATCTCCACTTCCTCAAGAAAAGTGTGTGTGTGTGTGTGTGTGTGTGTGTGTGTGTGTGTGTGTGTGTGTAATTTTTTTGAGCCAGGGTCTTGCTCTATAGTCCAGGCTGACCTTGAGTTCACTTTGTAGCCTGGGCTGGGATTACAAATGTGCGCCTCTATTTGGTGGTGCTGGGAATCAAACTCGGGGCCTTGTGCTTCCTAGGCAAACACTAATGACTGAGTGGTGACCCAACCCGATAAAATTTTTAAAATAGGGCAACCCTTTTCAGGGAAACTCTTCCAGTCAGCAGTAGCTTATTCCTCTCTGCCCTTATCTTTACAAATAAACCACCTGCTTTGCAACTTAACAGAAATAAATTTTAAAGAAATCATTGTGGAGGTATAGCTCAGCAGTGAAAGGGCTTGCCTAGCAAGTGCTAGGCTCCGAGTTCAATTGCCAAGCACCACAAAAGTCCAGTGTGGTGCTGCACACCTGTAATCCCAGCACTAGGGAGGGTGGGATGGGGGGATTGCCATGAGTTCAGAACCAGCATGGACAACAGAGTGAGACTATCTCAAAAAAAAAAAAAAACACTATAAGAAAAGCTTCAGGTGGAAAATATTAATAGCTTAACCAAAAAAATGCTTAGTATTCATGAAGCCCTAGGTTTAAGCCCTAGTTCTACCAACCCCCCCCCCCCCAAAAAAAAAAAGGCTTGTGTAGATATCCATACTTTGTTACCTGTGTTCTCTAAAATTTTGTGTTACTGATACCTGGTTTTTAGACGTGAGAGTTGAATTTTTCAGGACTTCAGAGGAGGATGGGAGAGCTCCTTTTATCTCTTCCCCTCTTGTGGCTTTTGATAGAATGTAATTTGAAGAAATGTCTGCTACTTAAAAATTAATAGAAAACCACTGTTAAATAAAAGAAAATTTGTTTTGTTTTGTTTTTCTTTTGTTGTATTAGTAGGGCTTTTACTTTGGATAACATTCCTGTACCTGGTTTTGTTTTTGTTTCTGTTTTTTGTTTGTTTGTTTGTGTTTTTTAAGACAGCTCACTTTACACTCAAGTGTTTTAAAGAACCTCCTTTTGCTACTTGTTCTCCTAAACAATAATGTTACACCTTTCTGAGCACTGGAATAACACCAGTGTTCACACCAATTTGAGAGACTTTGGAGATATAAGTAGTTGCTCATTGTGCTTGCTATTCACCAACAGTGGTACTTGTCCCCATTATTTTGTGAGTTACTGGACAGGAAAGGATTTTGTTAACTACTACCTCTGCCTCTCACCAATAAAAACTTTTCTTTTTGTAGCTCTGGACTTACTGGACAAGATGTTGACCTTCAATCCTCACAAGAGGATTGAGGTCGAACAGGCTTTGGCTCATCCATATCTGGAACAGTATTATGACCCAAGTGATGAGGTAAGAGATCATTCTCCTAGCTGCTTCCTCGGGTATAAATCAGCCAGCAGCAATCCCAATCATTCTACAAGGTGCATAGTAGCGTATCTGGTCTCCCAAACATGTCCACCTCCTCCACCTTAAAACAGATGCTGTATGGCACAAGTTAAAGTCCCTGCCCCAAGACATTTCTCAGAAGACTTCCTGCAGCAGGTGCAGTGCATGGACACTGGGGAACAGCAGCATCAGTGTGGAACATGGAGGTGGCAGGGATCCACAGCTGGAGACTTGTCATGGTCGGTGGCATAAAGAGATACCTGAACCTATACTCTTAGGTGGGTAGCCTGTTGAGGGGCAGCACACAAGATTAGGAGAAGTCAGCCTAGGTGTTTTTTTTCTGTGGCTTGGTGACTTCATGTCAGGTGTGCTATTCCTTGGAGGCAGGGCACAAGAGCCTGTTGTAAGATAATGAATCCAGAGATGTCATTGAAAATACTTTTGGGATGGGTATATATCTCAGTGGTTAGAGTGGTTGCCTGGCAAGCCCAAGGTTTGGTCCCCTAGCACCACATAAAAATTAGCTGGGTACAGTAGTGCACGCTTGTAATCCCAGTACTCAGGAGGATTACCGTGAGTTCAAGACCAACTTGGTGTACATAGAGAATGAGTTCAGGAGCAGCCTAGACTATAGAGTAAGAACCTGGCTCAAAAACAACTAAGAAAATACTTCGTTCCATCCTTTCTTGTGCACTTGACTTCCTGGCCACCATGTCATGAATAGCACGCTTCCTGCTACGCCTCTGCCATGTACTTCTACCATTACCAGCAGCCCATGAATGAACATCTGAAAGTGAGCTAAAATAAATCTTTCTTTCATTGAGTTGTGGATGTCAAGATTGTGTCCCAGGAATGAAAAAGTAAGGATCACACTAGATTTCTAACTTAGACACCAACTGCTCCAGCTTGCTGATTAGGACACAGAGCCTTAGGAGACCCTTTGCTTCTGTTGTTCCATTACAGGTTCACTTTTAATCTTTATTTGCATAATTTGAAAGAAAAAAATTAACATAAGCCAACAGGTTGTTTTAGTTGAGCCTTATTTGAATAAAACCTTCATACCAGTTCTTAGAAAAGAGAAGTAATATGTGTTAAAATTACAGGCAAAATGGTAAAGGAGAGGAAAAACTTAGCTACTGAAGCTAAAAGCTGGTAAAGGACAGAAATAAAAATCTGAAAGTGTTTGGTTTCTTTTGTTTTTGCAGTACTAGAGATTGAACCCAGGGCCTTCTCACTGAAGTATATCCTCAGCCATTTTTATTATTTTAATTTGAGACAAGGTCTCACTGAGTCATTAAGTTGCCAGGTTGGGTGCAAACTTAACATAATCCTGCCTCAGTTTTCCATAGTGATGCAATTACAAACCTGCAGCACCCGGCTAGTTTGAGGAAGTATTTAATTGGCTTTCCCTTCCGTGCCCATAACCCTCACCTCACTTCCAAACACTTGAGACAGTTTTGATACATAGGAATGATTTGGAATACAAGAATCAAAGGGCTATTCCCAGAGCTTGGCGGTGTCCTAATTAGCAAGCTGGAACAGTTAGTGCCTATGTTAGACACGTACTGTGATCCTTCTTCATTGCTGGAACAGAATCCTGACATCCACAACTCAAGGGAAGAAAGATTTATTTTAGCTCACAGTTTCAGATGTCCATGAACATGAGCTGCTGGTAATGGCACATGGAAGAGGTGTAGCAGGAAGCTCACACGCTATTCGTGACATGGTGGCCAGGAAGTCAAGTGCACAAGAAAGGACGGAACGAAGTATTTTCTTAGTTGTTTTTGAGCCAGGTGCTTACTCTCTCTATATATATAATATATATCCCTCCAGGTCATCTTCCAGGTCACACGCCAGTGTTCCACTCTTTCTGACCAGGCCCCAGGTATTAACAGCATGTGGTTCAATAGGTACTCCACTTAAAGTTTTTGGGGAACAATCAAGATCCAAACCATAACAGATTCCAAATAGATGTCAGAGAGCTATCTATTCTCTTTTAAACATGAATTCCTTTCCCCTTTCAGGTGACCAAAATAGAGCTTAGTCTGTAGGCAGCAAATCAAAATAAATTATTTGGTCTTTCAATCAGTGCTTATGGGAGTTCTTTGACTTAGTTTATATACTTAAATAACTGATTTATTTAGAGTATGGTAAAAACAAAAAGAATTTGGACAAAATATAAGAAATATCATTAAGTAATACTGTTACTGATAATTCACAAAATTTTGGAGTGTTTTTCTAGTTTTTCATTTCTGTAACAATTTTTTAAATAAAGTTCATTACCTTTAATGCAAGTATGGGTGTTTCCCTTTGATACTAATTTTTATCTGTAGCCTCATTTTTAATGAAATTCCTCAGTATTTTTTATGTAAAGACTTTGTGGTTCATTTAATCGAAAGCTTTATTTTAGTTCCATGTGTTTTGATTTCTATAAGCATGACACCACTTCTATAATAGTATATTTTTGTTATACTAAAACCTTAACATTTGAAAATTATTCTGATATTTGTAATAAATAGAGAATAATACTCAGTGGATCCAGTTTCTCCCAGTTTTTTTGTTTTGTTTTGTTTTGTTTGGTTTGGTTTGGTTTGGTTTTTGAGACAGAGTCTCACTGTAATCCAGGTTGGTCCTTAACTCACTATGTAGCCCATGCTGGCCTCAAACTCAAGGCAGTCCTCCTGCCTCAGCCTTCCTAGTGCTGGGCTTACAAGATGTTCACGACCATGTCTAGCTTATATGGTACTAGAGAATCAGATATAGGGCCTTGAGCTTATTAGACAAAATCTCTAACTACTGTTCTATTCCTCTAGCTCCTGCCCCTTTTTTTTTCCTGTGACATTAAACCCACAGCCTTGCACTTGCTAGGCACTCCCACTGAGCCACATCTCTAGCCCCTAGTCTGTTTATTAAGTGCTTATGAGAAGTGTGCTTTTAGGAATGTCGGCACAAGTATGTAGACGCTTACCAGAACTCTCAGGTTCAGGGGATTTGGATTTGGTTTTGTTTCTTTATTCTTTGCTTTTATGTGATACTGGGGATCAAACTCAGGGGCTCATGTGTGCTGAACATATTTCCTCTGACCTGCCCTTTGGCCCTGAAACTCTCAGGTTTTATGAGACATCAGTTCTCATAAATTTTTCAAGTATTGGACTGGGGATATAGCTCAGTGATAGAGCACTTGCTTAGCATGTGTAAAGCCCTGTTTTCAAACCCCAAACCATGAAAACAAAACAATTCAAAACAAAAATAGTGAATTGAAAATTTTCAAATATAA
This sequence comes from Ctenodactylus gundi, assembly GCA_004027205.1. Classification (NCBI taxonomy): domain Eukaryota; kingdom Metazoa; phylum Chordata; class Mammalia; order Rodentia; family Ctenodactylidae; genus Ctenodactylus; species Ctenodactylus gundi. Next base: position 62,405 of record PVKB01005858.1, read on the forward strand.
GCCAGAAGCGTTTTTTTCTTTTGTTGTGTTTTGTCTTGTTTTGAGACTGAGTCTTGCTCTGTAGTCCAGGCTGTTCCTAAACTCAGTATTGTAGCTCAAGCTGTCCTCAAACTCACAGCAGGCCTCTTGCCTCAGCCTACCAAGTGCTGAGATTACTGACGTGCAATGTCATGCCCAACTAGTCAGAGTTATATGAATTAGTAAATTATTACCTTTACCTTAGCAACTTTTGACTATTGTTTTATTTTCTCTTAAAGCCCATTGCTGAAGCACCATTCAAGTTTGACATGGAATTGGATGACTTGCCTAAGGAAAAGCTTAAAGAACTCATTTTTGAAGAGACTGCCAGATTCCAGCCAGGGTACAGATCTTAAATTTTTCAGGTGTGTGGAGCTTTAAACATTTAGTTAACAATAGTGAGGGAGAGAGATTATAAATGTCATGAGAAAGAAAAAAAACAATTCAGTGTAATACCTTTTATACTTGTTTCATGATTTAAAACTAAAGAAATTACAATTTGTCTTTGGCCATTGTTCAAAGGGTATGCTTAGAATTCTTTAATTTCTGGTGATATATATAGACCTACAGATTACAATCACATGAAGATGGTATGAAATTAAAATGCAGACTTTAGAATAATACTGCAGTGAAAGTAGGTATTTGCCTAGAGGAAAGTAATGCTGATTTTGTGTGTATATATAAAAATAAGCTCATGGGAGAGAGCAAGCCTGAGATCTTCATTCTTCATATTTTTTACTTATGACATTAACTGTTCAGAAATTCTGATGTACAAGTTTGGGCCCAGGAGTGTTCTTTCTTCCTTCCTCCTTCCTTTTTCTTTTTCTCCCCCCTACCAGTGCTAGGTGCTAAGGCTTGAAACCAGGGCCTTGTGCATGCTAGACAAGCACTGTGTCACTGAGCTTAACCCTTAGCCCCTTAAGATTTTTCTCTAAGAATTGAGAACATAGAATTTAACCCAATAAATAGTATAACCTGGGCACACTTGTGACAGCCAGTCTTGTCAGAGTATTAATGATTGAGTTAAGCCAAAGGAACAGTAGGAAACGGGGTAAGAGGGAAAAATGAAAACTAGATAGAAAGAATAGCCAAGAAAGAAAGGAGAAAAATACACAGATGTTTGGATAATTGGTAGGGAAAGAGAGCGGGAAGGAAGGAGGGAGGGAGGGAGATACATGGCGTAGGAGTCTCACAAAGATAGAAGTTTCCACAGCTTGACATTCTTGTTTAGAAGATGAATATTGTGGATATAGAGTTTTGCTACTTTCCAAGGAGGGGAACCTGCTTCCGGTTGAGAGGGATGACTGACTGTGTGTGCTCAGAGTAGTAGTCTTATCTTTTAAGTACTCTTAGTGGTCAAGAATTCCTAGGCCTACAACCCCCCATCACTAAGAACAAAGAATCAGGGACAGGTAGACATGAGTCAAGAATAGAGATGACCAGCATTAGTCCCACAGCAGAGAGCTCTGACAACAGGCAACAGGAGAGAGCTAGAAATTGGGAGGAAATAGCAAATAGTTTAGGGGAAGAAAAGGATGCTTTCAAAAGAATTCTAATATCAGAATTCAAATGGGGTTGGAATGAGGAGAGTCTAGGTAAGAAGGTCAGTGGAAAATGATTCTCTGCTCCTCCACATAAAGGAGATGTACTTAGGGCTATGGTGGTGAGAGCCATGGATTACAGGGAATGGAATAAAAACAAAGGCAGAAAGCCTCCAAAATGTCTAAACCTAGCAACTGAAGAGTGGTGATAACTGGAATTATTGGCACTGCACATACCTTCAAAGACAGACTCTTCAAGTGAAGCATTGAGGAAGCACATGCAAATGGGACATGAGGTGGACAGTCATAAGCCAGTCCTGGAGGAAGAATCATGTGTGAGCAGGATGCTGAGGAACAAAGTCTGGCCAGAATTGGGTTCTTTTACCCTGTCAACCATGCAAGTGTGACTGTCGGTTGGATTTTCTGCGTATAGTGAGTTGAATGACCATTTGCTGATAGTCATCTGCATGGAGCTTCCTTCCTGGCTCTTTGAGGTACTCATAGTGCAACAGCTGATACCTGCTTTCCAGGAGCCAGTCTCCCATGGGAAAGGGGAATGTAGAGGGTAGCTCTTAGGCTTGCTAGGAAGTGTGATGTTGAGAGGGCTGGCAGTGTGACAGGGGCCTGGAAGCCTGTTTCCCAGCTCAGATTGACTAAACCCAGGCAGCCCTATCCTTTTTTATAGGTTGTATCTGTGCAGAGATTTGCACATGCTTCTAGGTTGCCTTTGGCTGCTTTTGCTCTATAACAGCAGATAGGATAGTCATAGCAAAAACACAGATGACTCACAATGCCTGAGATAGTAACTCTGTCTGGACCTTTACAAAACAAATTTGCCAACTTCCGGCCTACAGGGTTGAACTGAGCAGCTTCTTCCTTCACAGGTCTTTAAGCTAGTCATTTGTCCTCAGTCTTCCCCTATCTTCATTATCTTAAGCAAACATGTAGCCTGCTTAATTTATACTGGGTACTACGTCAGACACCAGGACTAAGCAGGACAAACAGACCTAAGCTCCAGGGAGCACCCAGTCCAACAGGGGAGAAACCACAGAGCACCTGTGTCCATGAGTAGTATAGAGAAGGCCATCTGGTATTGACACGTGGATAAGTTTTTGGTTATTCATTTAGTCAGTAATTGAGCACTTCCTGGTGCTGGATATAGGAGAAACAAAGATGAGTAATACCCAAGCTGTTGTCTAGCAGCCAGATAGTAGGAAGCAGGTAAGTAAGTATGTACAGGATAAGAGCTATAGTCAAGGTGAGTAGGTGCAGCAGGCCACAAAGAGTAAGGCAGGATATTACAGGATAAGACAGCCTTGCTAAGTTGAATCCTGAGAGTCAGGAGTTCTTTGCTGGTAGGGGGTTGGAGGGATATAGTGACGCCAAACCAGAAAGAGGCCCAGAGGACCAAGCTGAGACATACCCCTTATTTCAGTAAAGGATCAGACTTTCCCTCAAGTGGTTGCCCATCCTGAAGAGTTAGCTTTGGGGATTGTCTTAGTTACTTTTTTGTTCCTAGGACAAAATACCCAACATCCATAGTATCAGGAAAGATTTATTTTAGCTCACATTTTCAGAAGATCACAGTCCATATACGGGCAACCAGCAGTGATGAACACTCACGTGGCAGATGTGCAGCTGGAGAGCTCTTTACAGCAGAGGGAAAGCCAAGTCAAAGAGGAAGGGTGAAACCAGCATACACCCCTTCACATCAGGTCCCAAGCATTGACCCCTTCCAGCCAGGCCCCACTTCCCAACGGTGCACAGCTCCGTATGTGTCCCACCACATCTAAACACATGAGACTTTTGAGGAACACTCCAGATCCAGACCATGAAAGTATCTTGAGTGTCACCCAAGGAACAGTAGCAAGGATGTAAGAAGACCTGGATGAGCAGAGACTGATGGCATTTCTGGCTTGGAGAGAAGAACAGCTCAGTGGCAGAGAGGGAAGCCAGATAGTCCAGGGTGCCACTGGGCTTCAGGAACAATCCTACCTGAATGTCTTCTGAATAGACATTACAGACAGGGACCAATATCCCAATTGGGATGTAGTCAACTGTAAGAATGTGGGCATAGCAAAGGTATCCATTCTGTTGCCATTCATTTGCTCCTAGTATGCATAAGGCACAGAAATGTGCAGTATGTGCTTAGAGTTTGGGTTTTTTCTATTGTTATTTTAGGACAGTTTTCAACTATTCTGAAAAGTTTAAAAGAAGATACCCACATCTCCACCACCTAAATTCTACAATTAACCTTTTACTGTATTTGTTTTCTCCTATAGATTTGTCCATCTGTTCCTCCTACCTACCAATCCATCTTTTTATTTTGTGTACATTTCAGAGAAAGTTGCCACCATCTTGACTGACTTATAATTTAGTCATCTAGAACATAAAAATGAATCCAGAGGAAGATGGGACTAGGAGCAGTTACTAACATGCAGACTAGGTTCCTTCACAAGAATTTCACTTTTGGTCACAGTAGCATTATCTCAATGAAGCCAGCATACGTTACTTGGAGGATCTAAGCATTTTAGACTCAGGATGCCATTTCCTTTCTTACAATTAATCCACACTTCCTCCAACCAGGCTTTCTGTCTAGGAACAGTCTTAGGACTTGTTTCCAGCAGTAAAGAGCATTATTCCTAAATTCTCAGACTACAGTTCTCAAATCAGAAGCTTTCAGTCTTTGAGACCAAACAACAGAAAAGACATGGTGAGAAACAGAATTTAGAAAAAGGTGGTAATGATCAAACACTTGCAGCTGAAAAGAACTACTCATATACTGGGGTCCCTTTAGGTAGAGGAAGCTCTGAAGGACCTCCCCTCGCTGGTACCAGTGGTTAGTGACACCCATAGTAATGACCAGAGAGGTCTTAAAGGATCACACTACTTCAGTGTATTTTGCTTATAGAAATATTTTCAATGACAAGTCTAAAAAGTAAAAGTGGTCAGTAACTGCCTCATTCTCACCCAGGCCCATCTCTTTAGTCTCCTTCCCATGAGGCTGTACAAGTGGAATTAGATGCTCATCTTTCTTTCTCATCTGCCTGTTTGAATTTTCTGTGGTTGATTGATTATTAGGGGAATTAACCTTGTCTCTGTTTTCCCCCCACTATTTTTATTAATATGCAAATGTAATATGTAGTATTTACAATGAATTTGGGTGTTTCATACACCTGTGTATCATATCGATTTTACAATCCCTTCCCATTTTCTACCCTCCCTATCCTTTCCCCCAACTCCGTCTATCACTTCATATGGTTCCAAAAAATGTCTGTGTTCTGGGTTTTCCAAGTCAGAGAAACCATACAGTGTTTAACATATTAATCTTACCCACCTAGGTCATTTCACTTAAGGCACCACTCTAATTCAGCTTCCTATTCCTCTAATGGGTTCACAGTAGTTAAATCTTGATGCCTCTGCTGAATCCAACTAATCCCTTTATTGGGATATTTACCAAAAGTTTTTTCCCATATATTGCTATATCTTTGTTGTTGTTAAACCTGGTCTTACCCACCAGTTCACATTAGAAAGTAACTACAAGCATATAGTTCAAAAGACTAGTAAATTTGGGAAAGAAGAAAAAAATTTAAATTTCAAATGCCTTAGCTGAATATTGGAAGATGCATACTTGTACGTTCACTGGGTTATCTTTACATCAGTCAGTTTCCTTAGGATAAATTTTCGTAACTTATTTACTCATATTTCACAGATTACTAACCTGCTTTTTTCTCAGCTCATTCTCCTCTAGCTGTTGTCGCTTTTCCTCTGGGGTCATTGGTGTCACTGGCCTCCCTTTCCCTTTTTAAGTTTCCTTTTAGTATTCTCTGCAATACTGGCTCAGTGGCTGCAAATTCCTTTAAGCTGTCTCTGTCATGGAAAGTTTTAAGTTCTCCCTTTAAATTAAAAGATAATTTTGCTGGATATAGCAGTCTTAGTTGGCATTTATGTTCTTTTAGTGCTTGGATGACATTGCTCCATGATCTCCATGCTTTTAGAGTTTGGAATGAGAAGTCTGCAGTTATCCTGATGGTCTTATCTTTGTAGGTCACCTTCTGTTTTTCTCTTGCCGCTTTTAGTATTTTCTGTTTGTGTTGGGTTTCTGGAATTTTAATTATGATGTGTCATGATGAGGATCTCTTCTGATCAAAGTTGTTTGGTGTTCTATATGCCTGTTCATTTCTTTTCTTAGATTTGGGAAATTTTCTTCCATTATTTCATTAAACATGTCCTTAAAGCCTTTTGTTTTGTCCTCAGTCTTCTCCTGGATTCCCGTAATTCTGAGGTTGTTTCTCCTTGAATCATCTATGAGCTGTTGTGATGATTTGCTTTCTTTCTTTACTTTGTATTCTTCATGGCCTGTATGTTGCAGCTCAGTCACTTTAATTTCTAGGTTTGACATTCTATTCTGAAGGTGTTTAAAGTGGTTGCTTATTGTTTCCTGCGTGTTTTTCATTTCCTGAATATCTGCGTTCAATTTTTCTATATTTATGTTGTATTCTTCTCTAGTTTCTTGTATTGCCTTCATTATCTTCTGGTATATTTCTTCTTTGGTCTCCTCTGGTTGCTTTTCAAGGCTTGCTTTTGCTTAGCTATGTGTTAGTGTAGCTCTTGTGCTGTCTGTTTTATTTCCTGCTTTAATTCACTGAATTTCTGGACCCAGAAGTTACCATCATTTTTGCCATATTCATCTTTAGTATCCCTGGTATCATCATCTGGGATGTCAGGTCTTTTTGTAGGAAATTTGTAACTGTGTTTCCCCATTTCTTCTTTGGTCTCCTCTAATTGCTTTTCAAGGCTTACTTTTTGCTTAGCTATGTGTTGGTGTAGCTCTTGTGCTGTCTGTTTTATTTCCTGCTTTAGTTCCTGCTTTAATTCACTGACTATCTGGGCCCAGAAGTTACCATCATTTTTGCCCATTTCTTTGGATTCTGCAATTTCAGTATCCCTGGTATCATCTTCTGGGGTGTCAGGTCTTTTTGTATGAGATTTGTTACCATGTTTCCCCATGGTTCTGCTACCTCTGGCCGTCTATGGTGCGTAGGAAAGACAATTGCTCCTGCTGACGTCACTGCCTGCAACGGCTGCTGAGTCCCATTTCTGATCTGGGATCCTGGGGCCTTTTCTAGGGGGAGCGCACCCTGCATTTGTAGTACACACACCTGTGGGTTGGTGTTTCTGAGGCTGGGGCCGCCAGCTGCCGACTATTCCCACTAGTCCAGATCCGCGCTTACCTCGGGCTGAGGTTCTGGCCTCCGGACCTTCTTCCGTCTGTGGTCTGTGGGTGCCGGCAGCTCGGGGCCATGCCGAGTCGGCTGCTTCTTTCCTCCTCTTCCAATGTGACTTCAGGATTTCTGACCCGCCCACAGCCTCCTTTCCGTCCTCTCCCAACTCCGTCAGATGTTCAGGACCCCCGCCAGCTTTCCTCTGTCCTCGGCCGCCTGCTGCTCCAGCAGTTTGCACCCAGTTGTGGCAGCTTCCTGGGCCGGGGGGATTTATTTTTTCTCTCTGCTTTCGATGATCCTTCGCAATTTCTGATCTCCCGCTGGCCACCTTTCAGTTTTGGGGGATGCTCCTCTCTTTTCTAGCTACACCAAACACGCTTTTTCTAACTAACTTCTTGACTTTTTAAGTGAGTCGATGAGGAGACATTGTGCAGCACTGTTACTCAGCTGCCATCTTGACTGGAAGTCCTTCTTCCATCCCCATGCCGCGGTGCTCGGGCCTCACCCTCGGTGACCGTGCTGGCATCTCTGCCGGGCAGCCGGCGATGCAGGGCTGGAACCAGGCTGCAGCGTGCACAGGGTACACCTGGAGTGCTGCACGGAGTTGGGCACTCAGCCTGTGGCTCCAGGACAGGTGCTAAGACCAAGAGCAAGAGAAGACTTTCCATATCCTCGCAGGGGTTGCGGGACTCCCCTTGTCTCTCTTTGAATATGAAAGAATCTTAGAGCATCTTCAGTTTATGCCAGCTAGTAGGTTTGATTGCAGCTCATGTGTGTATCTCCAAGTGGCAAGAGTTTCTTCCCCATTAGCCTCTCCTCTTCCACATTTGGGCCATGTGGCTCATCCTTCCTGCCCTGACCCATGAGTGGAAGGTAAAAGCCATACCTTGAAAGTCCTTTGCGACATATCAAAGTGATACTCTGCTAGATTTTCATGCTGGCAAGCACGTCAGGACAGTAAGAATCTCCAAAAAGAAGAGTCTGTTTTGTTGGCATTTTAAGATACTTGGTCACTGACCAGCTGTCTGAACCAGGCTTTCTCACCAGAACTATAGGACATAGAATATGATTTGTGGCAATATCTTCACTTCTCAGAGATGGTACAAAACAAGTACATACCTACCAAAGCTACCCTTTTACATTGCAGTGGATGCCTTGGGTCAGTGACTGCCCCGTGGTCTGTTTCTACATCTCTCCAAATCTGATCTTTAAAGAGCCCTTGAGCTCCTGATATTTGAGGCTGGGATCCACTAGCCTGTCACTAGAATAGATTTGGTTTAGAATGTAATTTCTCCAAGTAAGAATAGGCATTACTGCCAGGCACGATGGTATGTATATACCTATACTCCTTCCAGAGCAGAGGGGGAGTAGGCAGTTTGTGCTTTCTTGGGATGACACTGTTGGTGAACCTCTTGCAGGTAGCCATGTGAAGAACCACGTAGGCAGACCCTATCTAAGAAGCAACAAATGAAGGCTGGTGGGAAAATAGCCATCAAGCCCCCTCTGATATAGGTGATGTGTACCACCTTCCCATCTCTGGAAATCAGCCTTGGCTCCTTAATTTCCAGGATCCCACCCTACCAACTTCACTGCTCACCATGGTTTGGTTTTACTCTCAAAGAAAAAACTTGATCAGTATGAACAACCTACATTCCACCCCTGTGCACCAGCCTTTGTTCTGCCTCATCATCCATCCAAAGGGAAAGAGACTTGCTAACAGTAAAGGGCAGATAGATCCTTTGCACAGAATACTTAATGTTTTTGTTTTGTTTGTTTTGTATTTTGAGAGTGTCTCACTCTCTAGCCCATGCTGGCCTCAGACTCACAGCAGTTCTCATACATCAGTTTACCAAGTGCTGGGATTATGGGCATGTGCCACCATGCCTGGCTAATTTTTATGTGGTGCTAGGGAATCAGACTCAGGGCCTTATGCATGCTAGCCAAGCACTCTGTCACTTAGTTAGGGCCTCTAACCCTAGAGATGTATTCTTTTACAAGACCCTTAAACTGTAATTGTGACTGTTGGAGTGGTAAATACCACTAAATAAAGGGCAATAGAGGGCATTATGGGAATGCTGAAAATAGCCTTAGCTGTGAATGTCAGTGCACATGCATGATCCTTTCCTGTGTGTGTTATGCAAACAACCTCCGAAATAGTCTTAAGAAGTAAGGGCAGAGCCCCAGCCCCTTGAGAACTGCTATATGTTTCACCCATATGCCCAGGTGTGCAAGTTAAGTGACCTTTTTGTAGTTTTTACCTCCTCCACTATCTGTATTATAATGCTGACTTAATGACCTATTAATGTGGTTTATTCTTTTCACTTTCCTAATGCTGTTGCTTTAACATAGCTCAATCTTAACTCCTAAGTTTGTCTGTTTGTATTTTTACAGGACAAGGGCTCAGAGGACTGGATTTGATCAGACATCGATGTTCTTCCCAGTTCTTGACCCATCATGCTCTTGTCTCCAGACCGTCTTGGCCTGTCCACTTTGACTCCTTTGAGCCGTTCAGAGGGGTGGTTTCTGGTAGTTGTGGCTTTTATGCTTTCAAAGAATTCCTCCTGGCACCCCTGTGTGTGTCACTCACCAGTGACCTGCAGCAGTATGTACTTTCAGTGCACCTACTGCTTACCGTTGCTTTAGTCAGTAATCACTTTCTGGTTTGAAAGATGCAGTGGTTCCTCCCTCTCCTGAATTCTGTCTTTGTCATGCCCTGCTGACCCAGGCAGCCTCGCCAGAGCGAGAACCTTTCCAACTGGCTATAGTCACTGGCATCATCTCATTTTATGATAGAAAAGTCCTATCTAGGTCGTTTGAACTCAGTGACAACCCTGATTTGCACATACCCTGTTTTCAATAACTGTCTCCCCAGAGCAGGAAATTGTGGAAATCCTTTTAACGACATTACATCCAGCAGCAGGTGCTTCAGTCTTGGGAACCTTGAGAAGCACTTGTCTGTATCTCTTTCTCACATCATGTTAGTCACTAACATTTAAGGTATGTGCTCATTCCTAGCTTTTAGAACATTTAATCATTTTTCTAAATAAAAAGGAAGTATTCTACCAAGCAGTGTCATTCTACGTATTTAATGTGGTTTCATTTACTTTTACCACTTACAGAGGTATGACACTTGCCAAAATGCATTACATGCAGTGCTTAGTGTTTGCAAAACCTATACAAAAAAATTTACAGTGGAAGCGGTGCTCGGCATTTGATGACATATGTACCAAGATCACAGCACTGAGCGGGGGAAAATTTCTAGAAAAGTAGCCAATACACTTATACAGATGCTCAGGGTGGAGTCCCATACACCTGGTACACATATACCCCAAGCTGCTTCATATGGTGTCTGTTTCCAGTAATCACATTCAGTGATTGCGTATTTAGCAGAAAGAAACACTGCGTCTTTAAATGAGAAAGTGTACAGTCCTTTTTCCTTCTACAGCATGTCAGCATCTCAAGTTCATTTTTTCAGCCTATAGTATAACAATTTATAACAAAGCCTTCATGAAGAGCTCATGACATGAAGCCTTGTTCTATTGTCAGGTACTCACGTACTTCTGAACTGCTGAGTTAAGAACATCAGGAAAAGCTAAATCATGTTCAGCGCTCTCTCCATATTTTCCTGATCTCTTTAAGTATTTGTTCCCACCACTGTATAATGTGGAGCTAATAGTGTTCTGTCCCAGTGTGGTGCCTCCCCCACTGCTCTCTTTGGTGAGAAATTTGCCTTGTTCAATAATTACTGTACCCTCGCATGACTGTTACAGCTTTCTGTGCAGAGATGACTGTCCAAGTGCCACATGCCTATGATTGAAACAAAAAAAAATCTGTTGTTACCTCTCAGTTGTGTTCTTTGGAAAATGCTATCCAGCAGATCATTTAGGAAACATAATTCTATTTTTAGCTTTTCATTTCTCAGCTGTCTTTTTCTTACTGTTTTTTGACAGCAATGGAAAATGGATTATATAAAGACTGCCTGCCAATTTGAATAGCACTGCACTTGTAATTCATGGAAATAAATGTACATCTTTATCTTCACATTCCTGTTAAGATTCAGTGTTGATTTCCTCTGGATCATTGTGTCTGAGTAGACAGATTCAGTTTGTGCTTAAACAGAAATGTTAATGGTGTTCACTTTCCCTCCCTAGCTGCTACCCCACACCTGAGTTTACCTAAGGTAGCTTTAAAAGGTTCTTTTCCCTCTGCACAGCAGATAATTCTGGCATATTGATTTTGTTAAAATACTCCATCAGCCCTGATAATGAAACCCAGCATCTCAGGTTGGAATCTGTGGTTACCTTCAATGAGGAGCTGCTGTTGGGCATAGCCAAGTGCTGGGAAAGGCTGCCCAGCATCATGTGACACATGCCACCCAGTACAGAGTGCTGACACACTTTATATGACTAAAGAAGGATGCTGACTCATCCACAGAAATTAGAATCACATCTTCATTTTTGCCCTGACAAATCTGCTTCTCATTGTACACTAAAGAGCTGCCCATGAAGGCCCACCTGCCATTGGTAATACAGGATACAGAGATTTGACTGTTGTTTGAAATATTCTTAATAATCCATTTTCATTTTATGACAATTTTATGACCTACTTGTTTTTAAATGAAATATTAATACTATTGTAAGGTTAATTTGCAATCTCCCTCTTAAAAAAACCTGTAGAATTGACTACTAATACTCAGTGACTGGGGTCTTCACCATCCCCCCTGTGGAGTCAGACTGCCACAAAACTACTGCATTCTAGAATCACTGTAGCCACAAACTTTGTTATTGATATCATGCCAAATGTCATTTAACAGGTCAGAGAATTGCCATAATGAAGGTACCTATGAAAACTACTAGTTACATGTAGCGACTCACCAATTTGGCTCCTATGTTTCTAAAGATGTACACAGATCATCTCAGTTTGTATTGGTGCTGATCAGATCATTAGCATGCTGTGATCGGTTTCCAGATAGGTGGCTTTTTTGGTATCTAAAAATGTAAACAAAAAATTTCTAATGGAACATTCCAGCCTTTCATTAGTATGAAATAGACACCCAGCAAGCCAGTGGGATGTATGCAAGAGGACATATTGTGAGGACTCTGCCCTAGCGAAAGTCTTCAGAGCTGACCAACCATTGTGACATTTGGGTAGAGTACCATGTTCTCCTTGCAGCCACTATGTATGGTGTCCTCGTGCTCGTTTCACACATGTTCCTGCCACTTCTGACACAGGCAGTGGGTGTGAAGGTGGCTGTCAGTGTGAGAAAGCTACGTAACAGCATGTCGCTTGGCAGTGGTGGTATCTGAGGAGTCACAGGGTAGTCCTCCCGTGCCGCATGCCACACAACTTTCAGATCATTAAGAGGAGACTGTTTAATCTTTCTTAGCTTATATGTTAATACAGTTTTTAACTTGGTAACTTTTGTATAGTATGGTAACGGTTTGTCAGTATACACACATGCATATGCACTCATGCTCTGGGTCCATAATACTTTTATATTTGTAAATCAATGTTTTGGAGCAATCCCAAGTTTAAGGGAAATATTTTTGTAAATGTAGTGGTTTTGAAAATCTGAGCAATCCTCTTGCTTATGCATTTTTAAAGCATTTGCGCTTTAAAATTGTAATGCTGGTGTTTGATACATGATACTTGTGTAGTGCAGTTGAGCTGCATGTGAGGAGTGAAATAGCAGTGTGACTTCTCTTACTGTTGTCCAGCTCAACAGGACAGCAGCAGCAACCAGGAATACAGAGTAAAGTCGCTGGGGTTGTACCAAGTTCACCTAAAGCTTGTTGCCTTTTTTTGTGCAGTTTATCCATGTAGAGCACTCCAGAAAGTTCTAAAACTGCTTGATATCTGCTTTGTACTGTTTGGTGCCTTCTTGGTATTGTGCCCTAAAACTCTGCATAGATTATTTAGTATAATGATAAGTTAAAAATTGTCAAAGGAAGATTTTATTAAGAATATGAATGTTCATTATATTGTTACAATTAACATTTATTTGTGGTATTTGTGATTTGGTTAATCTGTATAAAATTGTAAGTAGAAAGGTTTATATTTCATCTTAATTCTTTTGATGTTGTAAACGTACTTTTTAAAAGATGGACTATTTGAATGTTTATGGCACCTGACTTGTAAAAAAAAAACTACAAAAAAATCCTGAGAATCATTAAATTGTGTCCCTGTATTACCAAAATACTATAGTACTGTGCATGTATAGTTTAAATGTAGTTTCACATGTGAAAGTATGAAATTGTCTAGTCCTTTATTTTAGTGTTTCCCAAATAAGCATGTCTTCCTCCTCCAACTTTGCCTTATGGTAGTTCTGTGATAGGATCATACGCCATTTCTCTGGAGTCCAGTGGAGGTTTTGGTCCTCTGTTTGATTTTCCAGGTAATTCTTCAGACTTTAGGTATAGACGGAGGAGGAAAGCATTGCCTGTGCCCTCTCTCTGGTCCTTTTGAACTTCCGCAACCCCAGTGCTGAAGCAGACATCACAGGTAGCCCCTTTTATTAGATCAAGAAGTCTCAAATGTATTACTATGTCTTGGACATTGGTTTCTTGTGAATATAATTTACAACACAGATACTGGTAGATATTTTTTTGATACAGTATTATTAAAAGAAGGCAGACCAGTTTGGATCCCTGACTCCTGGTTCACAGCTTTTCCCTTTGCTTAGAATTTCAGCTGCCTTTCAGCTACTCACACAATTCTCTGTGCTTCATCCTCTCCCCTGTGGATTGTCAGTTATAAAGTGGAACCATTATTACTTGGTTTGTATGTAATACTACATCCTGATCTCAAACTTTATAAAGATTGTAAAAAATATATTTCAAGTAATTAACATAGAACCTCAAAGCAAGTACTTAGTAAATAAGTAGTCTTTCTAAATTTCATGAAATACTGTTGGAAGGTCTCAAAAAATGTCACCCACTGAAGAAATTGCTTTCTGTTCACCTGAAAGAAGAAAGACTGTTGGAAACTACTCAGGGAAATCAGCTAATACAGACTAAAGCAGAAGGGATTTTTGCTGTTGTTTCTGTTGTTTTCTTTTATGGTATTACTGGGGATCAAATCTAGGACCCAGAAAATGGTCTATTACTGAGCCCTTTTTATTTTAAGACACGGGTACCCAGGCTGATCACCAACTTATGATCCTCCTGCCTCAATAGATGGGGTTGCACTGCCAAACTGGAAGAGGGTTTTTTTGTTTGTTTGTTTTGTTTTGTTTGAAACAGTATCTGCAACCCAGGCTGGCCTTGGACTCACCACAGTCCTCCTGTCTCAGCCTCCCAAATGCTGGGATTACAGGCGTACACCACCAGGCCCGCCTTATGTGGTGCTGGGGAATCAAACTTGGATATTTAGCACTTGACTTGGTGCTTGCTCGCTTAGACCGCTGAGCCATTCCTCCAGACCCCTGGAAAGTTTTGATGGGACATTTGAAACATTTGTGGGCACATCATACTTTCTCCCTGAGGTATTAACACTTAATTGTCCAAATTCTATAGGAAGTGGTCCAGTGAAGGAATTTAATAAGCATAGTTTGACCTACTTTTAACAGAGAAAAGCTCCTTCCTTCGGTGCAGAGTTGGGAACCTTTTTTCTGCAAAGGGCCATTTATATATTTTTGACATCATTTGCAGAGAATACAAAATTATCAACTTAAAAATAAGCCTGCAGTGTTTGGTAAACATTTCATTAACTCTCCCCTCGTGTGATGGCTGCAACTGCTTCTATTCAGTGAAGCCTTGCCTGGGCCAGGCCACGTGATTTCATAGCTCGTGAGTCAGCTATTTTCCATACCTGCCTTAGTGACACAGCCGTTCCAGTTGACAATTATACACCAACATCTGGGCTGTCTTTGCTGTCATTGCTGTCATCTGAACCAAGTGTTAAGAGCTAACCAGGCAGGCTACTGTTGAGAGACTACTCCAGGCAGTCTGAGGGGCAAAAGAAGCAAAGCTTTAGGAGTCACCAAAGCAAAGCAAGGAACTTTTGCACTGAAGTCCTGGGCCCAGAGGGACAGGCCTAAGGAGGTTCTCAAAGAGGAACAATGGAAGGGTGAGTTTTCATAGGGAAGAGAGGTCAAGTATACATGTCTGTGCCTGAGAGAAGCCAACAGGTAGGGGAGGTTATGGGAAAGAGATTGTGGGCCCAGACCTGCCGGGCAGAAGGGCCAAAGTGAACATGGGTGGGCTCAGTCTTAAGCCTAGCACCGAGGGTTGGTGAAAACCTAAAATCATTTTCTAGGTAGAAAAGTAGAAACCAAGGTGGTTAACATGTCTTTCAGTAAAGTGGGAAGCTGTCTATGCTGAAGATGAGGAAGAAAGATCCACCAGGAGAAATGGAAGTGCCTGCCACTGTAAGGACTTGTAGTGACAAGTAGACAGTTATACAGCCTTGAATGGCTGGGCTAGGCAAGGCAAAGAATCAGAGGGGAGGAGTGGAGCAGTGAGGCGGCAAGGGTATAAGGTGGATGTGGGTGGAGACCACATGGTGTGGACACTTGCTGCAGACCCCAGGCAGAAATAGATTCCCCAGTGTCCTGATTCTTTAAAGGTAGAGAGCATGAGCCTGAGTATGTGGAGAGCAGTCACAAAAGTAGAGCTAGCTGGATGTGTCACACATGTCATTAGAGATAAGGTAGGTGCTGTCCTTTGGAAGAAGGAAAGGAAGAGAAGATGGCTAATTTCAGTTGCAGATTACCCAATGGAAGAAATCAGTTGTGGATATCAACCTGGTTGACTAATGCTCACAGATCTGTTGAGCACATAACTACATTCCTACCACAAACCAGCAAAACCAGCTGAGCCACATCAAAGGACCGTTCCTAACTCGGAAAAATCACTAAGGCTTCAGGCCTTTGATGAAAGGGGGGAACTGTTGCTCCATACGAAGTGCAGGAAAACCCATGCCAAGTAGCTCTGTGGTAATATTTCTCTGGTGGTCCTCAAGGTGTCCATTTGAATGCTTAATAATTATGTATGTGGGAGCAGGTGAGTCATCTAACAGCCATCTCCTTTTCTGAGATCAGAAGAGTCCTTTGGGAGGCCGTCAGTCCCCTTCACATAGGCTCTGAGAGTCCACACAGTACTATGGACATACATGTTAAAATAGGCAGGGTCCTTATTTTGAAATACAAAACATCTAATCGCTAATGCCAAGGGGAATTATTTTCTGTTTTCTTCTTTCCTCTCAGTCTTCATTTCCTGATTTTTTCTATTTCCAAAATTGAGAGTGGTGAGGGAGTTGTCAAGTATAATATTCTGCATCCACACATGAACTCAGAGATGCCATTCCCTCAACTGATGGAACTGTGGTGCGAAACAGCAGCTGTGATACGTTGGGCTGGGCAGAGAACAAGTCATATTGTGGACACCGTCTTGGGAAAGAATTACTGGAACTGAGACACAGGGTAAGGGTCTGCCATTTGCAAGACAGAGGCAGAAAGAATGCCTGAGCCCAGGAATTTAAGAAATCTCAATAAAATGAGTGAGGGAATCACCTGATTGAGTGGAAATTAGGGAGGATTAGTCTCAAATTAGGATCAGGAGGTAATAAGCCAGTTATCAGCTGGTGAACAGAGGGTAGAGGCTACCTACTGGACCAGTAGCATGTCTGTGTGATAGGAAACAGGGCAGTGGAAGCTAGGGGTGGGAGGTGTACAGTCTGGGGCCCTTCAACCAGAACCATAACTTTAAACCCCAGGATATTCAGGTTAGTAATATAAACGCACACATGAGCTGCCCACATACAAGCAATTCTTAGGCCTACTCTGGATTTTCTTCCCTCCCCCCACCCCATATCCCAAGATGAAGACTGAACCCAGGGACATGCAGACGCTGAGCCACATTCCAGCACCTTCAGCCTTGCTATGGGACTCGATAGAATCAGGCGGGGTCCCGGTGACACAACACCCTGCCCTTAATTCTGCATTCCCTAATCCCAGAGACTGCTTTTATTCCCTTTCCAAACGTGAAGCTACCATGGTCTTGGGGAGCCAGATAGACATATGGGGTTCCTGTGCTGTGGCTCCTGTCCTACGCATCCCCACTGTCCCCACACGCAGAGCTTGGTTCTCTGTAAATGACCTTGGCTTACAGATAGCTTTTTCTCTCATTCCTTCCCAGCCACAGCTACTTGACTTCTCCAGTCCCAACACAGTTTTGGCTTCAGCAGTTGTCCAACTGGTATCCCCAATCCTGACTCCCCATGGGGATCTCTCTCCCTTAACCCATGGCCACCTGCCTACTCTCCCAACCTGTCAGGTAACTGCTTTGCCAGCTAAACAGCCGAGTCCCGACCCTCATGCTGGCTAATCCACCCGTACTACATAAAAGCTCTGTTCACCTCATAATCAAGCCTTTTACCCTCCTTTTGCCACCCCCCCTTTTAACCATTTTAACCTTTTTTGTCCCTTTTATATCTTAGATCCCCTTCTTATCCCTTTGCCCCTCTTCCTACTCCCTTTTTTCTTATCCCTTTTCTCCCTTATGCCTAGACCCGTTAGCCAGGTGTAGGATCACGGGGGCCTTACAGCTGGACCAGCTACCCAGGCTGGACAGAGGTCGCGGGGAGCAATAGACTTTGACTCCAAAGTCACTTGATGCTGGTTAAGTTTTTGGTTCTGCCGAGCTCCTTCTTTGATCTAACACATTATAGGCTAGAAAACAATTTTCTGAGATGGAACCAACTACGCAGAGAGGGGGGAGCACTAATTCAAGACCTGAAGGGGTAAAAATAGCACTAGGAATAACAGCAGTTAAAGTGCTTGCCTAGCAAACACAAGGCCCAGGGTTTATTCCCCAGCTTCAGATAAATTGGACATGGTGGCACACACCTGTAATCCCAGCATTCAATAGGCTGAGTCAGGAGGGTTGCTGTGTATGTTCAAGGTCAGCTACCCTGGGCTACATAGTGAATTCAAGACCATCATGGTCTAGGATGAGACCCTGTCTCAGGATAGCACCAAGCTCAGTGGAAGAGTGTTGCCTAGCATGTGCAGGGCCCTGAGTTCCATACCTACTGCTGCAAAAAAAGAGAGAAGCCAATGCTTATTTTTTCAAGAAGTGTTTTTTTTTTTTTAATTGCTTGTAGGAGCCAGGGGCATAGTTCAGAGGATCAAATACTTGTGTAGCGTGCTCAAGATTGGATTCAATCCCAGAACCACATAAAGATTTGTTCGGTATGGTGGCACACACCTGTAATCCCAGCATGTAAGAGGCTGAAGTAGAAGCATTGCTGTGAGTTTGAAGCTAGCCGGGGCTACATTGAGAGTCCTGGACCAGCCTGGATTACAGCATGAGACCTTGCCTCAAAAAAAAAAGCAATGCTTTAAAAAGACTACTGTACTTACATGTCCCACAAAGCCATGTTTTTAATGTTTCAACATTTTATCACCGTGAGTCGGACCTTAGCTAATACTCCCTTGATCACCTGGCCTCCATAGGCTCCTACTTTAACTGGAGGTCCACAATGACATCTTGGATTTCCTGGAATTATTGTTAACTCAGAACCAGTGTCTAGTAGTCCCTGAAATGTCTGATCATTTCCCCTTTCCCAATGCACAGTTACTCTGGTGAAGGGCCGAAGGTCCCTTTGGAGAAGGATAGGAGAAATATTGACATTATAACTCTTTGATAATACATCAGGGTCCTTCTTCAAGGGGACCTGGCCTCTCATTCATTTAAGGGGTACTGGGTCTGTAAACTGGCTCAAGTCTGGAAATTGATTGAGGGAATGTATTTCACCATTGCTACTATTTGAGGTAGCTGTTTGCTCAGTTGCCCTAGAAATTTTTTTCTATATAAATTCAACAAAATTTTAGTATGTTTTCCATCTATTTCACTTCTGGGTACACCATAACTGATGAGCCAATGCCACAGGTCCACACATGTCAGCCCATTCCAATCACTGCTTTGCCTCTGCTATACATTATGATAAGCATGCCCACCCTGCCTTTGGTGGTTAACTGCTGCCACTTGGCCCCTGCCACCCCAAGATCCAATAAAACCCATACCAATTAATTGTTGTAATTTTGTGGCTGCCATTCCCACCAGAAGGTTTGGCATACTGATAAGAGTGACAACAGGGCACTTCAAAGATGCTGGCACTCCCCTGACTAACCGATTTCTTAAAGCCATAGTAAAGGGTATCTGGTCGAGACCCTCCCAATCCAAATGTGTTGATTTCACCTGGCAGATTCACTCCAGCATTCCCATTTCCCTAAGCCTTTGAATACCCTCCTCCACAGTAAACCAAGGAATATCAGGCATTTCCAGCTCGCTCACAGCAGGCCATCTTTTAATCCATATTTCTGCCAACCAACCAAATACACTATTAGTACCTTTTTAACTTCACAAGCTATAACATTAAATCCTGAATCCCTGCTCAATGGACCCATGTCAAGAAATTCAGACTGATCCAGGCGTATATTCCTTCCACCCTTGTCCCACACCCTTAAAATCCACTCCCATACTTGTTCCCCGTACCCCTGCTTATAAGAATTGGAAAATTCAAGAAGTTCCTTGGGGGTGTATGACACCTCCTCATGAGTGGTGCTGTGGGCCTCACCCTTAGGGGCTTTCTGAGACTTAACCCTGTTTATCGGCCTAGAAGAAAAGGTAGGTGGATCCTCAAGCAGGTCCTGAAGAGCACCACCATTGTCTTGCCTGGTAAACGCATGGAGTTTCCTGACTGTCTCCAGAGGCAGCACAGGATTAATTTCCTCAGGCAGGAGTGGAGAAGTCAACAGCACAGAGGGCAGGGGTGGGGAAGCCTCTGCTGCTGAGGGCGTGGCTGCTGAGGGTGGGGAAATCCCTTCTGGCAAAATAACCTCTTCAGGATTTATGGATTCCTCACTCTCTTCTGTGCTTTTCCCTCACATCTCCATCCC
>PVKB01005859.1:0-63891 GCA_004027205.1 Ctenodactylus gundi
AGTTTTCTTGACTGTGTACGGTATCACTAAGTGCCATAGGTAGCTCACCTGGCTCGCTGCAGATGGACTTGCACAATTCTTCCGGTAACATGCCAACATATGGGCAGTCTGGTTAACTAAAATTTCCCGAATGACCTTCAGTGGCTGGTATAAAACTGCTTTAAAGGCTGTATGTAAAAAAAAAAAAAAAAAAAAAAAACATTAGTAAGAAAAGACAGCAGTGGTTTAGAAAACAGATCAAACATTGAATTTAAAAAAAAAAAAAAACCAAGCTGCCATTATCTTCAGACCACCCAAAAAGTATCTATTTAAAAAGTGTTAAAAGTGTTGAAGTCATTTGCCAATGGCTCACTCTTTTTTTTTTTTTTTTTTTTTTGAGACAGGATCTTGCTCTGTAGCCCAGGTTCACTATGGAGCTCAGGCTGGCCTTGGACTCATGGCAATCCTCCTGCCTCAGCCTCCTGACTGCTGGGATTACAGGCTAATGGCTCACTCTTAATTAAGTATGACTTCTAGCCAGTGGAGAACAATGGCTTTTCTATGGCAAATGGTTATATTGGCCCAGCTTTATCTTTAGAATATTAGAAACAATTCTACACACAGAGAAAAGAAAGGTCAGCTAGTCATTTTTTGATGTCCTGAATTCCTATACACTGAGCTGCTACTTCTTCAATGTTTAGGGTGGAATCTCAGAAGGGAAGCCAGAGAAGTTTCCTCAGTAGGGCTCATCCCATTTCAGTTATCAAGGTGTGGATACTCAAGGTCAGTCCAGTGTCAGAGATGACCTCCTTCCATTTCCCACATGGGCCCAAGGGCACAGTCACATACCATCACACACTCCTAGCATTAAACTCTTATATTTTGCCTCAGAATCTTCCCTAGGAAAGAAACTACATAAACCTGTATAGTCTGGCTCCAAAATGAGTTACCCATTTATTATTCTTCACCCTTTGCTTTTATTCTAATTTCCCCCACAAGATGGCTGCAGGCCCCAGTACTTTCCAGCCAGACTCAGTTACCCAGCAAGTCTTTGGTGAACTGAAGCAAGGGTGAACAAAGCGTTACCTGACTTGGCAAAGAAGTTGATAAGAGCATCTGTCTCGCAGCTCTTATAAAGGTCAGCTAACTGGGCACTGCAGTTTAAGCCAAGATTGTGAATCCGAAGTCGTCTTTGACCATTGATAGTCGTGTAAAGCACAGCACACTGCAGAAGCAACATGGAGGCCATATGCTTTTCTGGTTAAGACACCCACCAAGCTATCTTAAACTTATTTGCATTTACAAAACTGTGTACATATAAAGATAAAATTTTTATATTTTGATTAATTATATATCTTAGAGATTGAGCAATAACAGAGAATGTGACCAATTAACCTTTGATTTTCTATTTCACTGGTTCAAATTATTGGGCTGTTCACATATAAATGTCTGTTTACCTTTCCACAATTTCACATATCTCAGATTTACTACCAAAGACCTAGGTCCACAAATGTGTGCTCATAGCCCTACTCAAAGCCACTTTCCTCTAAAAACACAACTAGCTTTGGTGATACACTTATATATTATGCTGACCACTTATATATTTAAGGAATGCAGAGAAATACCATTACCCTAAATATATGTGGTTAAAAAAATAAACATTAATGTTGTTCCTCAATGTAATGCCAACATTTCTTCATCCTTGAGGTGTAATACTTTAGTCTGAAAACTATGACTGTTAGCTGTATTTTTTTCCTGTTCTAAATGAACATTTCCATGGCTTCTCATTAGTTTTATTTATTACAAAGCTAGTTTCTATCCCACTTGCTTATGTGTTTTGGATGTTTTGGGCTAAATCATGACACTCCAACATTCATGCTAAAGTCCTGACTCCCAGTACTGCAATATGTAGCCATATTTGGAGACTGGGCATTTACTCAGGTAATAATTATAGAGGTCATTGGGGTGGACCCTAATCCAATATGACTGGTGTCCTTACAGATAAAGGCTCTTGGACTCACACATGTAATGAAGGGAAGACCACGTGAAGATAATGCCAAGAAGACCAACTATATGTCAACAGAGGCTTCAAATAATTACTTCTCTCAAGACCCCCAGAAGCCTTAGTTTTGGACTTCCAGCCTCCAGAACTGTGAATAAAATAATGGTTTCATTTTCATGAACGATAGGGATGAATATTCACTGAACTAGGTGAGCAAAAGTGGGAAAGCAGTTTGTTGACACCCATGATACTAGTACAAGCTGGTTGGGCTCACGTCAGGTAAGTAGAAGCCTCACAATAGAATACTGTAGTCTAATGATTTCTGTCCTTGGAGAAAGGGTTTAAAGTTTTAATGAAGACACTAATACATTTGATGATTTTTTTTTAGGTTCTCTACTACTCACTGTAACAAACTAAAAATCAAGAGATGAAAATAGATATTAAATCACCTGGATTAAGGCTCCAGTGTCTTCATTGAGTTTGTCATCATGCTTGAACTCCACAGTCACTGCCTTATCACAGTCAATGGCGGCCATTTCCACATCAGTTGTGTTGTTCATAAAAATTCCACCAAAGAAATCAGTAGCTCTGAAACCTAAAGAAAAGAGAAATGTTGCCTCTTTTTATTTTATTATTTTCTTTTTTGGCCTGTTGTCTTTCTTTACTTTTTTTTTTTAATTTGAACAGGAAAAAAAGTATACAAAAGAGACCAGAAATGGAATAAATGACAATTACCTGTGCTGGTACGAACCCTCATAATAGCATCAAAGCCTATTTTCTTTCCGATGTCATTCCTGAGGTCATTCAAAAATTGCTGGCTATCCAAATGCATCTAAAAACATTGAGTATGATCAATGCCCAGAAGATGGCAGTACAATACTTAAAATAGCAATTCAATATTCAATCTCTATTAGCATATTATGGGCATAACATGTTTCTTTTGTTAAAGGAAGTACAAGATCTTTGGACATTTCCAAGTGAAACACTACATGATTTTATTTTTCTAACATTTGAATGAAAAAATCAGCTAGTGATTTTACTCCCTAAGTGAGGACACAGAATATAAATGATCCACCAGGGGGTTTAGTAGTGGAAAGAAGAATAAGACCCAAGGTACAGTCCATTTTGTGAGGCTGGGGAGAGCCTCTGTACTTGAGGGTCCTTTCATCTGGCCACATTCAGAAGCTAAGCCAGGGGATTATTCATGTACAGTTAGTAAAAAGCCCTTCTTTTGGCCTTGTTACCTACTTTACTATGACCATGTTTCTCAAAGTTGTTTACAACCCACAAGTAAGTGACATAATTGCAATCTGCTCATGTGCAGAGTAGAGCAGGAGACTCATCTGGGAGCAAAAATCAACTAGCTGAGTACCAGCTTCGGTCCTGACTGGGAAGTCTCTTTAAAATTCTCACCACTGTAGTGTAACAGGTAGGAACACATACATATCCTTCCTGTTCCCCAACACAAAGAGAAGAAAGAATGAAAAGAACAGGAAAATCACCGGTAGCTTTATAATAAACTCTTCATGTTGTCGACATATAAAACTAGATACCTGATGATTTCTTCCTTATAATACTAATGACTGGAAGATGCTATTAAAAATTTTACTTATGAAGCTGAGAAAGAAATGCCACAGAATGATTCATTTTTACAACAATGTGCAGAAAATACAAATAACAGAAAGCAGCACAGATAAAATTAATAGTCTTAGTATTCCTTGACTGTAAGACATTTTATTTCTTGCTCATATCCTAGAATTTTCCTCTGCTGGATTACAACAGCATTTCTTTTAGGTAACACTGAAGTAATCAGTAATTACTGATAGGGTGAGGTACAGTGTATTTTATTACATCAGAAACTATATAATGTTAATACATAACTCAAAAACTTAACATAAACAGAGAAGTAACAAGCTGAGCTGGTTACGTGTTAACGCATCTATTCCCTATGCATCACTGGTCATGTGCTCTTTGAAAACAAGTCATTCCAGGGTAGACAATCACACTGAGGCACAGCTGGGGACAGCAGCACACTAACGGTGTCTACCCTGTGCCTAAGCGCATGCATTTGTCAATTTCAGGGGTGACACATATACCAGGACTCATTAAATAAGAAATAGAAGATACTAAAGTCCTTTTTGCAAAAGTTAAAAAAAAACAAACAAACAGTTTCGGGTACAGTTTATTTCTCTAGTTGGGAAAGGATCTGACTAGGCTTCTCTGTCTCAATATATGGAATTTAGGCAGAACTTTATAATTACTAAAATATGCCTAAACATACATATTCAGAGATACTGAAAGTGGACCTTAAAAGCTTTTTACTTATATAAATTAATTCTCACTGACTGTACAGACTAAAGGGTTTCATTGTGACATTTCCTTCCACACAAATGTCAAGCTGTGATTGTTGCCACCCTCCCTGCTACACTTCCCCTACCCTCTCTTTAAGACCTTTTTGGACTGTACTGTACAATGCTTAGGCAGCAGGAAAGCCCCTAGCCACATGGACAAGGCTTTCTCTGTGCTCTTGAATTGACATTTGTCAGCTGCCCACAAGGGGGAACATCTTAACCGTGACCCAAACAACAAAATGGAAACTGGACAAAATTGGGGACGAACGGTTGCCATTTACCTGGAAGCTGTTGTATTTGTAAAGAGTTCCTCCAGTGAGCTGAGGAACAAGGCCCAAAGATGCCACATCCACATACTGACTGGGAAAGAGGAAGAGTGTCACCGAGCAGCCATGGGCCACACAGTCCTTGGCCAGAGAATCATAGACATTTGTCTGGGACTGGAAAAGTATCTGAAGGAAAAAATGCAAGAGGGGGAAAAAAAATACAAAGTATTTTCAACTTAAAAATTTAAGTTTCTAGGGCTGGAGGAATGGCTCGGAGGTTAAAATGCTTGCCTAGCAAGTACTAAGTACCCAAATTTGATCCCCCAGCACCATATAAGCTGGGGTGTGATAGCACACACCTGTAATCCCAGCACTTGTGAGGCTGAGACAGAAGGATTACCATGAGTCCAAGGCCAGCATGGGCTCCATAGTGAGTTCAAAACTAGCCTGCGCTATCTCAAAAAAAAAAAATTCTAATTAAATTGTTATTGAAGCTTTAAAATGGAAAAGAATATATTTTCTTCCTAGTTAAATGAACTGGGCTAAAGAAATGTTCATTAAGATGCCTTAAGTTTTACTTGATCCCGTAACAGTTCTAATGAAGCTGACACTGTTGTGCTAGACTGCAGACCTTTAGGAAACACTTCCCGGGATGCTGCTGGCTAACAGCCAAAGCCCATACCCACAGACGCATCCTCCCCACTGACTTCCTGCCCTGCTCCGCTGCCACAGGCATCAGGCCTCTTCCACAGGGGAGTGTTGTCATGGTCCAGCTATGTTCTGTCTTGGTCTGCGCTTATCTTCCTTCTGCATATTTCCCTCTACTTCTTCCGCTTCTTGAACTCCAGACCTCTCATACATAAAATATTTGGGCTCTTATTTTAATTTAGATATTGCAGATGTCAGTTTTTCTAGAAATAGAAAATTTAAGTTGATTGCAATTTAAATATTCCTATAATATGCAGCACACATATATCAGATTTAGTTTTTTCCCTGCTATCTTAATCAAGGGACGCGTTGACTTCTCTTTCTCTCTCTCTTTCCCTCTACTGGCCATCCATCCTGGTGCTTTCACACTGCGTCACACCCCCAGCCCAATGTTTAATTTTGATTTTGAAAGAGGGTGTCACTAAGTTGCTAAGCTGCCCAACATGGGCTAACTTAAACCCACCTGCCTCAGCTTCTCCCTTTTTATTAACCCTCTTCTGATAGCTGGTAGATGGATACCATATGGAGTAACTATATACAAGTACCTTTTCTTTATCTGTATTAACCAATTTTTTGTCATCTCTGTTTTTGAGCTTTCCTGGTGCTTCAGCAGTTGGCAGGGAGGAATGGAAAATGAACAGCTTTCCAGGACATTCTGCTGCCTAAAATTAAAAAAAAAATTCAGAATATGTTTGGGTGAGTGGGAAGGTTTTTGAAGGAATAGGAAATATACTAAAATATATCAGCTTTTTAAAATAAGAGCCAACTACTCTAGTCATCTAACTGAATCCTCATCATAACCTTCACATCCTTGGGCAGGTACTAGCCTCTCCAACCTGGATGGTGAGACTCAGAAGGGATAAGAAATGTCAACCAAGTTGTGAATGAAAGATTTAATATTTAAGTCTGTGTAGCATATAGCTTTAAAAAGTTATTAAAATAACATGGTAAACACTCTTTTTCACCTGCAGCATAGTCGTCACTCAGGACGAGGTGGATTCTGTAATGTAAATGTAAATGATGGACTCCTCAGATCACGATGGAAAAGAAGTGCCTATTTCAAACCTTAAGTAAGTATAAAGTGAAACTAAGATGGTTTATTTTAAGGAAGAATGCACAAGAATTTGGGGGTACTGTGACAACAGAGGGTATCAGGAACCAGCCACGAGACAGGGAGACAAAATACCTTCAATAAGATACACAGCAAGAACAGCTTCACTCTGCTGTTCTCTCCGTTCCTACTTCCCTTCCACCGAGGAGGAGATCACTATTTCTGGCCTCTTGTGCAGAATCCCCTGCGCTGCTGGATGACCAGCCACAGTCTGGGGCTTTCCAAGGTTGCTCTTTGCCCAACCCTCTTCTTCTAATACAAGCAATGAATATTGTATCTTGTAGGACACATTAGATGGAATTTAGGGGCAGGACAGTAGTCTCCATGTTGCTTTTAAAAACACCAGCATTTAACAAATATTTGCTGATTGAAGAAACAACTCTTCAATATTTTGATACACTATGCAATTCTCAAACATGTTAGCATGTAGCCTGATAATGACTTAGGCAAGAACTTTAGTGCCCCCCAATATAAATTACACAAGTTTATGTCTGACTGATTTTCAGACACATAGAACCTGAAAAGATAATAAAAATGATTTGTACAGGAATCTAAAGAGCCAAAGACACACAGACATACAGACAAACACACACCACACATCCCACAACCACACACACACGTTGTTATGAGGTAGGAAGCATAAATTGTGAACAAGCTCCAATTACCCAGTGGCAGTTTCTCCTCTTATGCAAGCAATTATAACCACTCAGTATCCTCCTCATAAGATGCAGAAATAATTTTTATTCTTCCTATTAATAATCTGTTTACAAAAAGGTTTAAAACATATGAATAGATGTACCTCCATAATACAGCCAATAAGGCAAAAATTAAAAATTAAAGTCACTAAGTAGGTCAGAGAAAAGAAAATACTTACATTAGAAAATCTACTCCAACTGTCTAAATATCTTCCTTGGTATGTAAGGCTAGAAGGAACATTATGAATTACAATGTCTATGACAAATGACTCTACGAAACTGGCTTGTGAATCTTTCTACATGTTAGGAAATAGAATAACATAAGAATGACCTCACTGATTGTTCTGTAAAAAAAGGGAAGAAACGTTCCTCATAAAATGATTTCTTATTTTAACCGTAATTAGAAGCTGAAGTTAAGAAGTTAAATCATGGTAGTATATGAAGTCACAGATGTACTTTTCTCAATTTAAAGATATTCTCAAAGATCGCAGGACAAATGATTCCCCACGCCAGTAGTCCCCAACATGAATAAGTACCAGAATAACTGGAACCAATGACCAGAATCTCTAGGAGTAAGAAATTTGCACTTTTAAATAGCACTCCTCCTCCATCATGGGATTTCATGACTAGTTAGCTGAAGAAAGACATCAGGTAGCCTCAGTGCAAAGGCTGGCATCAGCACTGTCACTGTGCTAGCTGAAGCAGGATAATAACTGTCACTGACATTGTTTCCCACAGTTTCATTGTATACTATTGTACCTTGTAAGAAGAATGTCACTCTAACTTTTCATTTAGGAAGCTTTCTGAATGGCTATACTTAGATACTACTTTCTTCACATTTTCAAACTTCAAGGTAAAATTTCCTTTTCTAAAACATAACATCAAATAAAATCCAACAGGTATAATGATATACTGGCTGCACTGTCCTTGGCTCTGATAAAGTGACAGCTGGAAATGCATACTGCTATCGGCATCGTAAGGCCTGAGCAGTCCTGGAGAGAATACTGCGGTTAGTAAGAACACAGCATGTTTTCAGGAATATGTCAATAATTAATATCACATTTTATATTTGATTTATATATTTTCTCTCAAAGCTTCCAAATACCTCTAGATATCTTCTAGACTGCTCAAATGAAAACTGTAGCTACAAGACAGTATCACTTCCTTTTAGAAAAGAAACATGAGGTTGGGCTGAGATTCTGTGCTCAGAGACCCTGGAAGCCTTCTATTTCTCTCTCCTAGTTGGTGGAACAGCTTATGAAAATCTACTCATCTATTCTCTCAGGCACGAGCACATAAATACAAAATCACTCTTTGTTCTACCTTAAGAATACAGAAATACAGAGATATGCATGATTTAGCATGTATGGGGAAATATACAGATTTCTAGGTATCATATTGGAAAAGAAAATTGACAACAAGAAAAAACACATTGAAAATTAAATAGAAGAGATCTCTTTTCAGCAATCTGGAATAAGGTTTTTGTATCTCCCCAAATTATGACTACCTTCTAAATAATTATTACTGTTGACTTCCTCAACATTCCGAAGTCACTTTATGATATAACATTTATTATTAATTTATATTAAATTGACTTGCATACTGATATTTTTTGAGGAACATCTAAAACTGCTTGATTCCATAAATGACTCAGCAGATCAAAAAAATCCTACACAAAAATCTGGAGCCAAGAACCAAACCACAAAATAAGATAAAAAAAAATCTATGTGGGAAGTAAGTCATAAACTCAGTTCTATATTATTGTTATTGCTGTTTGTAATCATTGTTAAAGTTACTATCATTCACAATTTTATCTGTAAAGTTAATCTGAATTTAATTTTAATCATAAAATTTAAACTGTTTTTAGGAATTAGCCATCAGAGCCAGAGGTTTGACTCTCAGGCCCAGGTAATATTATCAAGAGGTAAGTATTCCTAATCCACTTTGCCTTCAACTTACTGTTTTTATTCCTCTGAAAATATCAGAGGTATTTAAGCTCAACTTCCCAACTGGACACTTGGCCAACCAACCTCTCATCCACTTTTGGCAGGACAAGACCCTCAGAGGCTTTCCTATCTCTGTCACTGACTGTCCAAAGGCCTTGTTCTTGCATGATTCAAAACCCCAAGGAAGGGAAGAGACATGGGGGTTTTTCTCCTTACACCTTGTGGTTTAGATAGTGGTGAGCCAATTTTAAAACAGATCAAATAAAGTTCATATAAAAGGCAAAGGGAGGAGCTAAACTGGAAATTCTGACAAAAATCATTTGCTCAGATGCAAATAATGTTGGAATGTAAATACTGGGAGCAATCTCTTGGTGTGGGCCATTTCCTCCCAAGAGTCCCAGGGAAGTGCAGAACAGCCCTCGGCAATTCTCAGGCTACAGTGAAGACTACTTTTATAGTGAATTTTCTTTCTGCCTTTGTTTCCTTCCTCCCTTTCTTTTTCTTGGCTTCCTTCCTTCCTTCCAGTCTCTATTTCTCCTATGTTTTTAATATTTATCTACTTGCAAGCAGCAGTGGCTTCTTCTCACCTTCAATGCTTCCACGCCAGCCTGGATAACAGGAGCAAAGATGGTCTCATTTTCATTAGAGTCTGCAAACATCTCTGGAATCTGGTCCAATAAACTGTATGAGAGAAATAAGAAAAAGGTTTTAAATATTTAGCATATTTGTCATAAACATCAAAAGATAAATCACATACATTTCAAGCTTAAACACACATGACATTTTATTTTCTGCCCAATATCTATGAGTGTATTTTACAGGTCATTCCTCAGAGAATGTTGTCATAGCATGGTTTGGCACTAGAATTTATGACTTAGAACATGTACATTACGCTTTGTAGGTATGTTTCAGTTCATTATTACTGATCTCTTCTGGATCATAAATTCTTGGTACAATAGCACTATCTTTATTATGATCACCAGTGAATATGCTGATAGACATATAGAAAATAAATGTCTCCCACTATCTTTCCAGCAAAGGGAAAGAATCCATAGGCCTGTGAGCAAGTACAAAAAAAATGGAAGCGCTTCATCAAACCTGTCTTAAAACACCCTTGCCAATGACAAAACAGTGTGCGATTGAATCAAAACAACGCAAGTGAAAACCAATTTGTATTGAAATTATAAAACCCGCCCTATTTACTTGTGAATCACAGATTGGGATTCTTGGTAGTTGACAAGGAACCCGTCCAACAGAGGAACAAAGACCTCTCCAACATCAGTCACCACCATCATCTGTGGCTGGGCCAAGTTACTCTTCACATTAAAGAAATGCAGAACTTTGTTGTATGTGATAAAACCAACTCTAATTGCAGATGTCTCTTCTTGCTCCTCCCTATGGGGGGGGAAAAAAAGCATTTGAGGGTCCTTTACAAATTTAGGAAGGACAATTTCTTTCTGAAATTTAGCATGTCTTTTATAAAATATATGAAAAACATGTTTAAAGCACTGGTCTTAATTTTTATTACAAGAGGTAAGCAATTCTGAGCCACAGCAGGAGGAGATGGAAGCTACTACAAAAACATGCAAACTAAGAAAAAGAGACTCAACAAAAATTCTAGGTAAAACATCAATAGATATGCAAAACATTTGCTCACGTTTAACATATTTACTCTCAACCCATAGTAAGTGTTAAGATTTTTCTTTATTTCCACAAACAAGCTTCATGATTACATTATTTATATAACCAAAGCACCCTCAGAAGTCACCTGAAGGTGAAAAGAACAAATGGAATATCTGAAGCAAGAAAAAGAACGATGTTCACATTATTAACAAGAGAGTTGTTTTTTGTTTTGTTTTTTTTTTTAAATATCAAGAAAGTGCTTGTCTTTCTCTGGGAGCCTTTTCCTATATATTCTAAAGAATTTTTTTTTTTTAGGGAAGTAGAAAGTAACTGTATTGGTATAAGTACAAGGGAGAAAATGAGATGAAAGTAGGAGCTCCTCTTAAAAAAAAAGGCTCATCAAAGTAGAAGAAGAAGAGGAAAGAGGAAGAAGAAAAGGAAGAGCAGGTAGAGGAGGAAAAATAGCCTAGGTTTTGGGAACTAAATGCCACACAAACATATGTGAACAAAATTAATTCATAAATGCATAAATTAATAGTATAATTTTCATAAGGTGACTATTCGGATGCATATGACAAACCAGTAAAAACTCTAAAGCTGTAACCAAGAGTAGGTCATTTTAGAAATTCCAGAACAAGACTTTAATATTTTAGAAGTATAGGGAATGAATATTTTCATTCTAGTCTACAGTAAGTATATGGTCTAGATTAGAAACTTCAGCTGCATGTTTCTGAGTATACTCTTCTGTATTTGTCTCTCTCTCCTTCTTTAAAATTACAAATGTTTTATTTTCAGTGCTGGGTGTTATACTGTGCTCAATGGCTTAATGAAAGCCCCCCAAAAGATGCGTGTTATTTTCCTGTGGGCCTTAGATGTTACTAAAGGTGATTTTGCTTAGGGGACAACTTTCCGTAAGAACTTGGTTTGCTCCACTTCTCAATTTTCTGCATGGCATACAGAGTTCTTGAACTCAGGAATAAGGAGAATGGAAATATCTAGATGAAAGTGTCTCAAGTTTGAATATCTGATCCTATCACATACCTCAGTTTCTTTGACATTCCAGGAGAGCACAGGATGGCAAGCAATGATTTTTAACTCTGACCTATTTCTTTTCTCTTTCCTCGACTAACAGGTCTTCTTCACTGTGGCCTTGGTAAACGCTTCTCACTGTGTTCTTGCATATGGCAACTTCATTTAATGATTCCTCAGTCCTGGGCCACAAGCTAACCAAGAGCAGCACCCAGGCATTCTGTCCGGTCTATATAGGGGCTTGTGCAGCCAGCATAGCACGGCAAATGGAACTTGGTTTGGAAAGAATATGCAGACAATGCCTGAGAGGAACTGGGGACCAGTTTCCTTTCCATAGGGAAGGGAGGGAGCTAAAAACAGCCAGGACAGATGAAGCAATCCTGGAGATATTTACTGTGTCAATGTAGGTCATCTCCCTTCTGTTCCTTACTATAAAAGGCCTGGACACAATGAGATAGTGGTATGCAACATTATGAGGCCTGTCCATCTCCTCAAAGCTAGCTTTGAATAAAGACTATCGCCTTTTCACCAAAATAAATGGCCTTCTGAGTGGCCAGTAACACTAATACAATGATGTGAAGAATTTGAGATTTTCTGAGGATGATTATCCTGATGGTGAAACACTGCATCTAAGATAGTAAGTCAAAGCCCCAGCTGATAAGACAACTCTGTTCAACTCTTCCCAGCTGTGATTTAGTCCTCTCAACTTGAAACTTTAAAATCAGCCTCGCTAGAAGTACTGACGCCATGTAATAAAGAAACACTAAAATCAAGACTGTACACACTTGAGAGACAGTTTATCAGTATAATACTGGTTAAGTTTCCATCTCCCAGTGAACTATTTATTACACAGTATAAAAACGTCCTAGCTTGGTGTAGTGGCTCATGCCTCTAATCTCAGTACTCTGGAAGACCAAGGAAGAAGGATTGAGAGTTGAAGCCTTGCCTGGGCAATATGGTGGCATACCAAGATCCTGTTTGAAAATTTTTAAAAGAGTTGGTTATGTGCAAGGGCCCAGGGTTCAATCTCTATTATTAAAAAAAAAATGTTCAGCAAATCTTGAAAGACTTTTATTCTCTTTTAATAGCTAACTTGGAGTCAATGAGGAAAAAGGGGAGACACACACACACACACACACACACACAAACACAACCTATGAAAAACAATCTGGATTGCTAGTTTCCATTTGACAGGAAAAGAGTACCCTGGGATTCATAAGGTTCACTTGAACTCCAAATTAACATTTTTAAAAAGTGTCTAATCAGAACATCTCACATTATTGCAAAATATTACTACTTATCTCCATGGTAACGCATTTTTCAAAAAATCTGAGAAATGAAAAACTGACCCTTTTTTCCCAAACATTACAATTATCTCATTAAGCTATATCAATAAGAAGAAAACAAATTCTTAGTCTCTCTTTCATGTTAGTTCTATACAAATTTTGTGAAATTCAGCAAGGCATATCATGAAAATCTAACACGTTTTGCTCTTTTGTTTTCCAGTGACACTTCTCTTTAAACCTGCCCTTATCATTTTAATACAATGTGTCAGAGCAACACAAAAGACAAGTACATAAGCCCGAAAAGCTCCTAAATCATGCATTTTGAACATTTTAATTACAGCAGCATTAAAAACAAACAAACAAACAAAAACACCACACAAAATAACCCAAGTACTTGATTTGAACAATAGGAGAAACATTTCAAAGGTTTTCTTTACTGCTCCAAATTAGTTAGAAGTCTGGTAACTTTTCAAGGCCAAAGATATAAAGTTTAATTAGCAAAGAATGAAGGCTTTTCTTTTGAAAAGATTAAGTAAGAGATGAATATACACTAAGACATTCACCAAGACATCAGGCTGTGCTTTAAAAAGGCCCTCTGGCACGTTACCTGCTTTAGTACAAAGAAAGAAATCAAATCCATTAGGTAATCTTACCCAGAAAAAAGTACACATATATACATCCCAAAATCAATTTCTGTGGTGAAAAAACACCAGATTTGCTTTTTAAAAAAAAATAAAAAGGAGAAAAACACTTCTGAGAGAGAGGGATCTGAACAGGGCAGAGCACACACAGCCTGCGGTACTTCTTGTTCTTTCCAGTCTTTTGCCAAAGTCACACTTCTGCTCCACTGGGACACAGTTTCCTGTGATATCACAGGAAAGACCGTCATTACATATCCTAAGTTGTAAGCTATATATTACCACTGTGTTAAAAAAAGAAAGGGAGATTTGGTGGTGGAGTAACTGTCTATGGAAGTAAGTTAGCCTAATTTCAATCAGTCTGGGAGAACAGAAAAGCAGAGGGCCTGTTTTTGGCTTATTTTCTATAGAATAAGCTCAAAATCCAGATGAATAATTAAAACAACTGTGTTTTAATTAACTCTGTTTTAATTAGCAGCCATTATAAAGCACATTATGTTGAGAAATAAAAACGACCACCTGTCATGTTTTCTTGGAATGGTTAAGAGAATAACAGTCCCACGTCGCAGGCCCCAGAGGCCTTTCACATACCACTATCTCCACCTTGCTCCCAGCTCATCCTTCATTTCAGAATTCAGTTTGAAATTACCTCAGTGTTTTTAAACATCCCCCACTGTTTTTCCAAACCATCCTTGAAAATATTATGACTTGAGCTTCATAGACACAAACAAAACTACTCCTGGGAGGTCCAGAGGTCATTTGTCTAAGACTCACATGGACCAACGCACTAGTCTTAGGTAGAAAACAGAGGAGAAGGTACCCAAGGTGTCAGGAAGCACAAGAGGCTGACAATTCTGCAAGGTCCCAAAATGTCCCTTTCCAGAACAGAAACTGCTTACATATATTCAGGGAAAAAGAGAGGAAGGGAAAAGTGTGGGAGCAGGCACAAATGCTCCCCTGCAGACTACCCTCACGGCCTCTGTTATCCTCCTGGGCATGGCCTCCCCTTATGTCATGTCCCCTAATG
Organism: Ctenodactylus gundi; assembly: GCA_004027205.1. Taxonomy (NCBI): domain Eukaryota; kingdom Metazoa; phylum Chordata; class Mammalia; order Rodentia; family Ctenodactylidae; genus Ctenodactylus; species Ctenodactylus gundi. Next base: position 14,662 of record PVKB01005859.1, read on the forward strand.
CAAATTCTTGCCTTAAACAACCACTTTGTAAAATAAGATAACCTAAAAATAGCTGTGTTTGATACTAGTTTTACAAGAGATAGGAGACAAAAATGGAAGGATGCAGATTTCCTGTTACTTTCCAAATCTCACTCTGTTATGATTTAGATCTAAAATGTCCCCCAAACGTACTGTGTGTTTGGAAGGTGACAGGATCATGTAAGCATCATACTCGTAAGTGGATTCGTCTGTTGGTGAGCTAGTAGTTGAAGTGTTGTCAGGAGGCAGGGTCTCCTTGGAGATAAGTGAGGACATGGCCTGGAAATGTGCATTCTTGTCCCTGGCTCTGCCCTTCTCTCTCTGCTTATTAGATGTCAGCGATGAGCTCCTTCCTCTGCCATGCCCCACTGCCATGCTGATTCTGGCTTGGAGCCAACCATCTCTGGGCTAAATCCTTTGAAACATGAGCCAAAATTAACACTTTCTCCTGTAAGTTGAGAGTACTTTGTCCCAGCAATGGGAAAGCAGCTAGTACACTCTCTTAGAAGCTTTTTATTCAAGTTAAAATACTTTTATTCCCATTTATCTTTCAAAACAAATGTTGATTTTTCTTCCCCAAAATTTATTTTGGGCCGTGTATGTGTATAATTTTGTATTTTTATGGTAAGACTGCAATTAATTTGATTTACCTTTTCGTGCTAAGACAGATGACTTGCAAAGTAGCCTTACTGAACACAGCCACATGGCCTTCTGAAAAGCCTGAAAGTACAGTCTGGAGTTGTGATTATTATCTAGGGAACATTCATCTTAGTTCTTAAAATTAGTTTTTGCTTTTCCTTGCATGCACTGACACCTTGCAATGCTAAGGAGAAAGGAGAAGCTGGTGTTGTTACATCTTCGGACTCACACACAGCAATGGGGTTGGATAGTACATCATAAAGACAAGAATTCTATACTAAAACACCACTGTCTCCACCTTAAGTCAACAGTACAGTTTTCTGTACCACTTAGAATCCTTTGCCATGTCCAGCAACTAACAGTTTCCACTGGAAAATCAGTATTTTGAAAAGTGAACATACTTCCAAGGTCTTTTACCCCACACTGCTGGGTGTCTCTTTATAACTTCTAGTGAGTTTTGAATGCCTTTTGCCCTAGCAGTAATTTTTATGAGATTGTTTCTATTGCTTAGTGCAAAAGATTACTTGATGATTTAAGAACGTGAAAGAATTATGTTTTTTGATTTATATAATTATCCACTGAATGCCTTGATTAGCAAAACATATTAATTGGTCACTCTGTACTTGCTTTCTGGTCCATAAATTAATTTAGCAATGTTGTACGATTGTAAAGGAGTAATTGTTCCCTTACTTTGGAAGTTTTCCCAGCACCGTCTTCAGTTCTTCACATATGAGCTTGACAAGTCCGTTTTTTATGTTACTATATGAAACATCGATCATGAAGATAAAGGCTGGTGGGTTGGGAGGCTTATTATTCTACAGGAAAGCAAACACATCACATACATGGATATAATTACAAAGTAAATACATTTCATAATCAAATTCAAACACTAACAACTCTTGAAAATCATCAGATGTTTCATTTAATATTTAGGATATAACATCTGTGGTATCAAATCATTTTCTAAAACACAGTCTCTGAGGCTATAAAGAAGATAAAAGAAGTTGTTTACATGTAAGGATATGACCTGAATTAGAACTGTAATATATAGCAAAGAAGCTTCACTTCTGCAGAACTTCAAGGACTTTATAACTACAATTGCCAGAGACAAAGGTCAATACAGTGGAGAGTCTTGCTGATAACATCATTTTATAGAATGAGAAGTGTTTGAAATCCCAAAAAAGCATGTCAACAGAGAATATTTATAATAATTAGCATTTTTTTAATTTTGTGAAACTTTATAAACTTGGACATCCCTGCATTCAACTCTCTTATTTCATCATCTTCAGTTTTAGAGTTCGGAAACTGCATGATAAAATACAACCACATACCTAAAAAATTTGTATCATGTTGCTAAATATTTGCCTAAGTTATTTCATATTTATAGTAAAATGGCCTTTTCTCTATGTGTTTAAAACAATCACTCTAACATAAAGCAGCTGCTAAGAAAATGGTCTCTAGCCATGAAAATCTCTTCTCTGGCTGGTGTTCAGACAGCTCTGAGGAGATGGTCCTTCAGTTGGGACATATGAATTATTTAAAAAAGAAAGTCACAAGCAAACAACTTCAGGGGCCTACACTAGAGAACCAAAAGTTAAAACAAGCTGAAATTTTAACTTTATGATAAATTATAAAAATTTTCTAAATGAAATTACATTTTAATTAATATAAAATAAGACACCAATGTTGGGAAGTCATCTCATTGATTCATTCTGTCTTCTACAAGGATCCATGTGGCACTGTTCTAATAAAGTCCTCCATTTTAAGTTTTAAAGTTACACAACTTAAAAAATCATTCAAACTGCAAACTTCATTACCTTGCCACACACAAAATCAAACCAACACAGAAGTAAAGAAATTCTTCTGGTTCTATGTGAGTAGTCTTTATTACAAACAATTGCTAGTTCCCATCAAAGCTATTTTATGACATAGGCTATACCAGCTCAGTTTAGATAACAACAATAACAATTTTCATGAATTCAACCACAATTTCTTTGTCACAAAGCCAAAGGTGTCCCGCCATTCTTGCATTCTCTCCTCCTAAGCTCAGCATAATCAGTTTCTCAGTGTTTTTCATCTCTCCAGCCCGCACATGTCTACGAGAATGCTTCACGTTAGCTTGTTTTCTATGTGTGGACAATTAATCCATCATTCCTCTAAGCTGAGTTCTCTTCCAATTTCTCTGTCAATGACATCACTACATGCAAGGCAAAGTCTTCAAGACATGAAATTAGGTATGACTATTGGTGTTCCCTCCCTTCCTGAGTCCCATCGACTTTTCTCTAAAAATGACACTTCACCTATTCCGCTCTTAAACCTCTGAAATTTATCATCTGTCTAGATAATCGTAAAGTCTTCACCATCACTTCCTTCATCATTAGCTTACTTTGCCTAGCCAAGTTTAACACGTAAGTACTTTATAAAAATCCAGTTTTCCATGACACCTTATTAAAAGGGCTTTCCTAAAGGCCACTCACTCATCTTTGAGTTGAAAATCAGTGACATGAAATAAAATCCAGCTCTCATCTTGGACCTCTCTCTTCCAAACTTTGTTCTTACTCATCAGGGCACCGCAGCATCTTCTTCTGTTTTCTGACCCAGCCCCCAGCCCCGCCCCACTTCAGTTTTCCATTTTCTCATCTCTCTCTGAAGGGCCTTCTCTCCTCTCCTCCCCACAGACTTCATCATGAAAAGCAAATTCCCTTTTAATCAACCCTTCCATCAGGTGACACTTTAACTCTTTCATGAGACATGGTTTTCTGAGCTCCAGGCCAGCATTCTAATTAACTATAGCACAGCTCCACAGAAAGGTTCTGCCATCACCTCAGTCTTAACATTTTAGAAGTTATGACTCTTCTCCCACTATACTGGTAAGAAACTTACAGAAAACGTGAACCCTAAAATAACTTAGGCTTGAAATCTCACTTGCTCCACAGAATGGTCCACCTTACCATCCACATCCTTCTAATTATGAAACTCTTTATGGATTGTCTAGTTCCAGTATCCAAATCCAGACTCTCATTTTCTCTTTTATTGTTTTTATTTATATTTATTTCAAAATGTGGTAAAATCATACAGAACATTCACACCTAGCCATTTTTAAGGGTTCAGTTCAGGGATGTTATGTACATCTGCATTGTTGTAGAGCCACCATCTCCAGGACGTTTTTCATTGTGCAAACTGAAACTCTGTTCTCATCAAACAACTCTCCATCCTTGCTTCTCTCAGAGATTTTGAAACCACCCTTCTCTTTTCTGTCTATATATATTTCATCACTCCAAACATGTCATAAAATTAGAATCAGATAATATTTAATGTTTTATGGCTGGCTTAGTTCATTCAGCATTACATCGTCAACATTCACTTACTTTGTATCAGGCGTCATCTTTTCCTTTTAAAGCCCAAATTAATATTCCACTCAAGTCACATGTCTCATCCATCCACTCATGGACACTTGTTTGCTTCTACATTTTGATGTTGATGAATGACATGGGTATAAACATGGATGTGTAAACATCTTTTAATGACTCTGCTTTCAATTATTTTGGGTATGTACCTCAAAGTAAAATTGTTAGATCACATGGTAATGCCATTTGTAGTTATTGCCACACTCGCCTCATATTTTCCCACATGGACCACCACACTGCCTTGGAATGCACCCGTGCCTCCAGTCTCTGTCCTCATGCACACTGTTTCAGAATAAACTATCACAGTGCTGTCTACACTGAAAACAGGAACCTTCTGGGGTTCCCCAATGCCAGCACAGAGTGCACCAAAGCGAGTACTCAAGAATTGTTTTTTTGGTTTGTTTGTTGTTGTTGTTGTTGCTGGTTTTTCTAATACTGAGGTTTAAACTCAGGACCTTTATAAGGGTCTCGCTAAGTCATTAAATTTCCCAGGCTAGGCTCAAACTTATTTGAATTTATATCATTATTTTATATTTCTTATTAGGTCTACACATGGTAGTGTCTTTCAAGTATCTATTCATCATCTTACTAATTTTAGATCCTTCACGGCACACAGATAAATACCTCAGGTATGTCAGGCATCCAATAAATGTCAAAGTGAATTAAAATTTAGGGAAGAAACTGTATTTTCACTCAAAAAAGGTCGATATGGAATGAGATTTTACATTTAAGGTGTACTTTATATGCATATGTTTCACAAATTTAAAAATTTAAGTTACGTGACAGAGCTGAGATCACTTTTTTCCAAGGGAATTCTATAGCAATTCTGTACAAACTACATGTGTCTCCCTACCCACAGTGCATTGAAAGAAACCAGGGGTCTGTGGTCTGATGTGGTTTTAGTCTAGCTCTGTCCCTCTCTGCACATGTGGCCCAAGGCTGCTTCTCAAGCCCCTTAGAGACTCTGCTTCCTCACACACTGGTAGCATGCACCCCACGGGCTCACTGCGAGAACTGAATGCTCTTGTCCTGATAATGACCCTGGCATACAGTGTGTGTTCCACGAATGTTAGCGTTTTTATTGAAAAGTGACATTAAGGTCAACTAAAACAAACAGGGAGAAAATGTAATAATTCTCCTTTCAGGATGTATGGTGTTAAAAATACAAATACAAAAAGACTGAGCTCTTTTCATCATCTAAAACTACATCAAATCATTATTCTATGTCATTTACATTTTAATTTATTAAATTTGAAAATGTCTGCTGCATACTAAAAACTATATTTGGAAAAATAAAAGGAACATCAAGCTTACAGGAAAACGATCTAAAAATATACAATTTTTGTTTGGCTTGGTGTTTGCTGGGTGAGATTTCTCATCATTTAGACTTCTGGAATATTTCCAATAACAAAGTTTGAAGCTGCTAAAACTTTTGCTCCCAGAAATAGATTTCAATACTTCCTAAGTTTCTACTAAAGAAGCATAAAATCAAGATAATGTACTGTCTTTAGGAGAGAACTGGAGCCTCACAGCATATTTAGATTGATACTATGGTTGCAAAGATCAGTCAATAAATTTTCCATCACTAGTTACAATTTAATTAGAGCATCACATGTTTATGGTTTGCTAATGATATTCCTTCAATCAATAGTAGGAAGGAATAATCCAAATGTAATTGTACTTCAGGACTCGCTCCTTGCTTGATATAAAGCATTTGCACCAAAAATAATTTTATATATTCCAAGGATATTCAAAAATAACATTTTAAACCAATACAGCATTTGTTTAATAATTCGTTCTATGCAATATAGTGCAAAACAATAATATAAAACAGTATTATAAATGTTAATTGAAAAAAGAGATCTAGCTAATTGAAAATACTTCATTTGAATAAATATTGTTACCTATTCTAAATAGATTCTCCTAGAAATATTGATGAAATAAATCTGTGGCTTAAAAGTTGTTCTCCCTAGCAACCTGTGCTTGCAGAGGACAGTGCCTTACCCAGCTACACTATAAAAACCTCTAGGGCAACCTACATTTCCAGGTCACCCTTCTGACTAGCAGAAGCTTTCTCCTACATTTCCTTCCCCTACTATAAGTTTCTCTATAAAGCCTTCTCTTCACAATATGAAAAAAAGTGGTTCTCTCAGAATTAGGTATTAGAAAGCATTCAATTTTGAAAGAGAAAGAAAGGAAGTAAGTCAGAATGATCCCACTTCTTCAATGATGTGTCACATGCTTCACATGATGCTTCAGACAAAATCTGAAATCTGAAATGAGGCCTAAGGAGACCTTATGTTCAAATCTCTGAACAAATAAAATGTTCTTTGAGGTACCCATACCAACGCCACTATCATCACAACACTGAAGAAAAGACAAGGCCAGTCCTGGGAATGACACATCTATAAGCTCATTCGTTCAAACTCCACAACTGTCTACCTGTGCCAAACACCGTCGAGAAGGTCACAAAGATGACTTGGGCAAGACTGGGGATACCAAGAATACCAGAATCTACTAACAGGGAAGACATGCAAGAAGACTTAAATTCTATGGGGAGGGCTCTTAAAACAAAGCTATGGTCCAAATTCTCATAAAAAATGAAGTTGTTGTAAATAACTACCATGGTGAAAATAGAAAGCTGCACATGCACACATAATCAAATTTCAGTCAGGTAGCTATTAGAGAAGTGGTAGGAGTATGCCAATGGGTGCGTAGAAATGTGGCAGGTAAACAGAAGGATAACCTGCTCTGATGAACTTCTCCTATAAAGGGATGAAGGGTTCAGAGGATGCATACAAGGCACATATCCTAACATAGAACTACATCCCCATTTTTTAAAATTTTCATTTCCATTTAATTTTTGAGACAGGGTCTTGTTAAGTGGCCCAGGATAGCCTGGAAATTGTGATCCTCCTGCCTCAGCCTCCCAAGTACTGGGTATACAGGAGAGTACTTCCACATTAGCCTGAAAATCAAACTTTTTAAATTTAATTTTTTAGATCAGAAAAAAATCCAGTAGAGTTTTTTTGGGAGGCAAGGAGGGGAATTTTATGGTTCTATTTCAGAACAAAAAAAACCAGAGGCCATTGTGGTAACAACTGCAACAGAGAAGAGAGGAACAGGAAAATACCAGCAGTCTAGCTGACCATATCAGTTAAGCTTCTGCCATGGCAGGGAAGTCTCTCTGAGATTACTAACAATATAAGTGAAGCGGAAACCCTCTATGAAATTGGGGTACTAAGGGATTGGTATAGTCTGTTTTTAAACATCAAAAAATATATTGTTTCTTATTTCTGAAGCCACATGTCTCATTTTAAAAATGGTGACTCCAGTGGCAGGCTTGGTAGCTGAATCATGCTAGCAACACATATGGCAGGATCTGTGCCCTAGGAATCTGTACACCCATGGCACCAAAAATGCTTTGTTTATGAACCCAGGGTCAGTTCTTTACATATGAAAGTTATTCATTTGACTTTGACATCAGTGTATAAACAGTTGAGAATCCAGGAACACTTACTCTGCAGTAATCCAGAGTAGCCACATACTCATATGACCCTAGAGACAGCTCTGGCTTCTCAAAGTGGTCCAGTCTTCTCCCCATGTGGTCCAGATGTTGGAAATAGAATGGTGGAACTAACAAAAACAAAACAAGAAGGAGAAGTTTTGTTTTCATAAATATAGACAATGTAATAAATTCTTAAAGTTATTATGGGAAAAAAGGAGTAGTATAAAAAAAGTGATTTAAAGCTGAGATGTAGTACAATTTGAATACACACTATTTTGAAAAAAAGGTCTTGGAAAGTGTAAAGATTTTCTTAAAAATACTCTTGATCTTTCTACGAGCCACTGATGAAAAGGGACAGTTATGATTAGGACAATCCTGAAGAAACAAGATACTCACACTGGCGTTTTTAAGAGTTTGGGATCCATGTACTTAATTGTTCCTATTTAATTACCCTTTTAAAAAAGAATTCTAAGTTTCTACTTGAATTTTCAATGCACCTAACAGACAAACACTGATTATCTGGACTGCACTAAAAACTACAATATCTACTATATTACAATGCAGAAATGTCTTCAGTCACCAGAAGTTTGCATGGTAATCATTTAATCTGTGGGTTTAATAGTGCCTAAGATGTCTGTATTAGGGAAAGACTACAGCACTAAGATCTTAGCCGAAGAATCCTAATTTGATTCAAATGTCTCAGAAGGTTAGTTCTGGCAAAGACCTGGAAGTCACCCAAGAGCACAGCAACATTTATGAGTCACATACTGAACACTTGGACAAATAAGGACTGGTATCTCTGAGGAAAAGAACCCGTTGCCTGGAGACTAATAGGGAGGGCTATGTAACCTCTGCCAATAGAAGTATTTTTAAAAAATTGGCAATGCTCTTTTAAAAAGCATTTGTAAAGAACAACATTTCTATCTGTAAATCATGAAAGTAATACCTCTCATATTTAAACTACCAAGTAGGTACTCTTTAGTTTTAGTGGTGAAACTAACGTGAAAATTATAATAAGACTCTTTTTAAGGTTGGGCTTTAAAAAAAATCACAGCAGCTTATTTTTTCTACATTGTTAATGTCTTATCCATGTCTTTTAAAATAAGCTGTATGTATAAAGTTCAAATTTTCTCTGGCTGGAAAAGTCAATGTCAGATTTAAATACAGAAACTGTCAGTCTCATCTCAGGTGAATAAACTATGAGCTCTGAACATGGATAGTCTGTCACATTTAAGTGAGATGGAGAATCTGGGTTGACTGTCTTGGAACGCATGGCACAGTACATGGCACAGCAAGAATTCATTCACATTCACACATGTAATACGTGAAGTTTTATCCTTTCAAAATTAACTTGATACCCATTAGTACTTATAACGGTAGCTATCACCTTTTATAAGACAAAAGCTAAGCCAAGCCATACATGAGGCACAGCAATGTGGTCTCTGTCTTCCTGCATGCCTCCCAATACCAGGTTTCTCTTTGGCAATCTCAGAATACTTCGCAGGGAAGTAAAAACAGAATCATGTGACCAAGGCTGGGGGCCCTAGCATCCACCACCCTCTCTCTCTCTTCATGCTGCCAAAACGAAGAGTATAGGGGGTCAACATAATCTAAGGGAGTCTGGTTTCCTTAAAGGCACAAACACTTGAGCCTAGCAGGAACAACCCTAGCGGAATATGAACACAGAAGCCACCTAGGAGCCGTTATCCAAGCTCATGGCACTGCTGTGCAGAGATACACAAATTCTGTATGGGTTTTCTTTACTAGAAACTGGCTGGGCCTTTTAAGGTCCTGGGCTGATGCTGGAAATGAGGCCAGGTGACATCAGGCTCAGCCTTTTGAAGAACTTATCAAAGATTTTGGTGACAAAGATTCATAAGGCTAGTCTCTTGCTTTCTGAGTTGGATAAAACTATAGAATCTGTACGATAAAGGCCAGGGAAACAAGGAGACAAGCAGTTCTCTCCCAGCAGGGGGCACTGCAGAGCTCAGAAGCCACACTACCAGAGCTCAGCAGTCATTAGGAAACAGGAGGCACCTTCAGGAGACATGGCCCCATGTGCAGACAGACATAACTCCTTCAGATAGAATCACCTGTCAGGAAGCATGTCCAGGAATACATAGGAATACTCACAGAAAACTCAAACACTGATATTCATCACATGGTCAAAAATGTAAATATAATTAATTGCATGTTGGAAGGTTCTTGGCCTGAATATGTGCTTTATTTACCACAAAGAATAAGAAAAATTTCGAGACAGGCAAATGTACTGTTTTTATAACATCAGTGCAGCCAAACTAGAATAAAACTGAAAATGTAATAAATGTAGCAAAGTGTTTCATAGTAATATTCCTTCCTCCTTAAACAATTCAATGTTTATATTGGGGGAAAACATATGAAGTGCTAAAGCTTCTTCTAAATATCAATGAGTTTATATTCCAAAATATCCCTGAGGAGTGGCCAAAGAGAAGTCTCTAAGGTTTATCATCTATAAACACCAGAGGTAAAAGTCTCATTTTCCTTCAGCCAGGGCCTTGTAGAAAAAGACTGAGAAACACCCATCCCCAACACCTATACTTTTGAGTTTTCTTTCAAGTGATTAAGGAGCCCAGCCTCCACGTGGGGCTTACACAACTACATAAAGCTAAGAGGGACTCAGATTTCCGATGTAGCATGTTCTACTTAGTTTTCTTCTAGGGACATTATAAAGAAAAATGTACTCTATCCTAGAAAAAAAAAATCTTTGTTTTCCCTGAGCTAAAAAACATATTTTATTTTGAAGTAAAGAGCTTTCACACAGCGCACTTAGAGGCAACACTTACCGTCATTTACACAGTTGCAAAATCCACACTGATACCGCCTTCCTCCCTCGATGAACTGCATGAAGGGGCACATGTAGGCCTTGCACCTGTTACACCGGACGGGGCCAGTCTCCCCATGATTCACCAAGTAAAGAGGGGTCTGGCAGAAGCAAAATTAAATGACTAGGTCAGTAGAGGATTTCAAATTAAAATTTTATAAGTCTTTTACTGGCACTTAATCAAAGAACTCTTAAAACTTAGTATTTGCCAGAGTTGGCAATACTTCCTTTGATAACATGTAAATTCAAGGTTTATGATACCCAAACAAAAATGCATTTAAATTTGTATCTCATCTGTAAGAATTTACTTATTTATATGGATATTTACCTATATGAGCATGAAAAGAGAAATATATTAATGATAACATGTAATAATGTTTACATTAAAATGTCCTAGACACCTTCTATCATAGATTTTGCTGGTTTTTTTTTTATAGACTACACTAAAAGTGAATAGGAACTGATTTTTAAAACTCATTTTGTATAGTGGTATGCTGCTTGTACAGTCTCCTCAAAGCACAAGCTACTTCTTCAAGAATGTAGCAATCTAAAGAAATACACAAGAACATGCACTCTTCAGGCGAAGAGGCCAATTCTGCCTTTTTCTGTTATTTTATTAATTAATAAGACATTTTAGAGCATTTTCAACATAGTTTGTCATGGTGTGCCAGAACTAAAATTATGCAATTCAATTGCTTCTTCTCTATAAACATATGCACAAACCATTACCCAATACTTGCAATCTGAAAGTGAGAAAGCTTAGCATTAGAAAATTTGCCTTGTTTCTTAATGCTCCCAGCTTTCAGAATAAAACAAAAAAGTGTATTGCTTTTATAAATCTCCATAAACATAACACTTTTAGAAAAAATTGAGAACTACAGGGCTTGGCAGGTTGACTAAAAAGTTTAAAAAAGAGATAAACATATAAATGATGCAATCTGCCATTTAACAGAGGCCTGAAGAGGAGGCCACAAGGTATGGTCATCAGGCCATTTTCAATTAAAGCCTTCGCAAACTGAGATCTGCTGTTTGTTCCTGCCCAGATGTTCAATGTGAAAGCTGATCCACTGCTGGGTTTCAGAAAGGAGCTGGCAGGTCTCAGAGCAGCAGCAGCAGCAGCAGCAGCAGCAGCAGCAGCAGAGAGAGAGAGAGAGAGAGAGAGAGAGAGAGAGAGAGAGAGACAGAGACAGAGACAGACAAACAGAGAGAGAGAGAGAAGGTTTACTACAGTACAGAAAAGAATCACAGAAATAACATAAATCCATCCAGAGTCCTTCCCACAGCATCAATTCTGCTTGATCCCCCATACCACTTCTTGTTTCAGGGAAGCCAAATGTTTCAGAACTACTGCATGGACACAGCCCAGGCAGGGGTGACAAAGGATTAGATGAATAACGCTTGTGCTGTGCAGTGTAGAGCAACATGCAAGGCACAAATGACTGGAAAAAGGTAACTGTTACTGTTTCTATCCAGAATAGTCTGCCCTCTTTTAAAACCACTCAGCTCACTTGAGTGTCTTTAATAGGATGGCTGGAGCCGGGTAAGTATGAGACAGGCTTGAATTCCTGAAGGCTAACCTGTTAGTTACAACAAAATGTCATATTGTAAAAATGATATACAAGATAGAGAATCTACCTTCCCAGAGATTTTGATAAAATCCAATGGTTAAAAGTTGAGAAGCAGAGTAGATTCTTAAATGTTCTAGGAATCTGGCTTAATCATATGTTGATGCACATGGTTCCCTGTTATATAAATCCTTGGTTTGAAAGCATAAAGTAGAAAAATTTTGTTCTCTTTAGCTAATAACAGTAAGAAATAATCTGAGGAGACAAGACAGAAGTGAGAATTTGAGGCGCAAAAAGAATATTCTTAGGAAACTGAGTGAAGAATTAGAGTAAGAACTGAAAGACAAGAAAAATATGCTGCTCAGGTAGCTGTTACTGGATGAAAGTCTAATTATCAATTATGCCTGTGATTACTGTTCTGATCTATAGCTCTGACCTCTAAGATGAGAAATGCTTTCAGAAGTTAAAATAGGGAGAAATTCTGCAATTTGTATCCTTTACAGTCAAGTTTGCTTTTATCATTCTTTTATTCTCAGAGCTCAAATACTATCATCCACTCCATGAGACACATTAAAAACAAAATATGATGCAATTATTCAATAGACAAGTAGCAGTAATGGAAAGAAAGTTACCTTTATTTTTATCGCTATGATCTGCTCAAAGGCAGGACCAATCTAAAATCACCATGAGTTGTCAGCAACTCACTCCTAAGCATTCCCATCTTGAAAGATTCAAACATGCAGAACTGAAAATGAATGTCTAGCAATAAACGGATGCCAAGTCATGACTCTATCTGAGCTATTAAGTACTTATTTTTTTCTACTTTCACTTTTCTGAAAAACAAATGGTTAATAGGTAGGTAAATTCTTCAGATAATCAAGGTGACAGCAAAGAATGTTAAAAGCTTTTTAAACTGTTTACATTGTATTTTGGGGCCACAGGACAAGGGTTTCTAAATGACACTGTCCTTTTTCATCTCTCAGGCCATGTTGAAAACCATCGAATTTTTGCTCTCTCTCTAGATGTGTTATTCGCCTTTACAGTAGTATACATGAGTTCATACACAGTTAGGCTGACTTTTCTTCTGTGTTCAATACTAGTGAATATTGCTTTTCTTTTAAAAAAAATCAAATAACTCTCCCCTAACATGCCCTAAGTCATTTATCTTGTCAAAAGCACTATATCATATTTACTTCAGAAATATTTTCAGGTTTTAAAAATTTTATCCTTAAACGTGTCTTAATCTTTCGCCTCTGGTGTATCTCTGGCTGCGCTGTCTTTTTCTTTCCTTTTATTTAACTAGAAAAGTGGAAGGATGGGGAGTCTGGCCTTACAATCTTCATCTGTCTGTTCTTAGTTTTGGCCCAGTGTGGCAAGAGTTTATACACCACGAAAGTTACTGGAGGCTGAGGAAGGTCCAGGGAAGGGAGTAATTTGAATCTCCTATATTTAGATCAACACAGTGTGCCACACTATGTTGGCACTATATCGATTTATAGTTAAAATGTTTTAACAACAACTGTGTGTGTGTGTGTGTCTGTGTGTGTGTGTGTGTGTCTCTCTGTGTGTGGTGCATATACAATAAATGCCCTGGTGCATTTCAGATACCACAAGTAAAAATAATATCTGCTCAATGTTAAATGGCATCAATAACCAAAAACAACAGCTTCTGATTATTTTTCCATGTGAAAGATGTAGATACTAAGCTGAGCCTAGCGATGCAGGTCTATAATCCCAGGACTATGGAAGGCTAGAGTAGAAGGATCACAAGTTTGAGGCCAGATCAGGCAACTTAGTGAGACCCTATCTTTAAATAAATGAATGATGAATAGATGAGTATGTGGTCGTGGATTCAATTCTCAGTAAAGCAAAAATAAAACAAAACAATCAGTTTCTTTTCTCTCAAGTAACAACATATGCACAGTAAATACATTATTTGCCTTCAAAAGGCCAACCATGCAGTAGAGTAGAAAGACAATGAAAAAGTACATGTGCACATGTGCACACACACACACACACACACACACACACACACACGTAAAAGAACAAGGTATGTGTAGAAAAAAACACTTTCCCAAGCTTCAGTAACAAAAACTATTTTTAGCTTAAAAAGGCAATGCTGAACTATTCACAAATTGAGTTTCCAAAACAAAAGCAGGCACTTAAAAAAAAAAAAAAAACTACAATGTCAAAGACTCATCCTGAAGAATTTTTATAAAGTTTGTAGGCTATGTATTTTTATTTTGGCACCTCCAGTATTAAGAAAAGTCTGAATACATAAGTCTGGCTATAGATTTTCTGTTTTAGGAAAGCGATGAACTACAGAGCAGGCTAAATACCAAGCTGGAAAGCCAAAAATATGTTGGAGGCTTAATTAACAGCACAGCTCCAGTAGGTGGCACTGTGCAGCTAAAAATGAAAATAAAGCTGACTTAACAGTGGGGGAACTCAGTAACTTAGGTAATTATGGCGTGTTCATTTTATATGACTCTAAACGCTTAGCTGAACTAATAACAGGTGTGATCATCACAAAATTAAGAAACCTAAACTTTTTTTTAAAGCCTATGATTAATGGTTTTAAAATATTCATTTATTAAGCAACATGAAATATACGGCTGTATGATGTATAATTTACATATGTGACAGATTTACTAATGAAAAAATTTGAAATGTTCCTTATTCTCTGACGAGTTTTCCTTGATTGTAAATAGGGAAATGGATACACTGTTGGGTGAGGCAACCCCAGCAGGCACTCTACAAGTAGCAGAGAAGCACAGGGCACTGAAGTCCCCATTCACCTGCTCTCCACACTGGTGCTGGGGGTGCCCATGAGGGAGCACCCAGTGGTGATGCTGCTCATCACAGCAGCACACTGTGATGAAGAAATGAATTTATAAAGCAAGAGCAACCGTCTTGGGGGGGAACATGAGACCACTAGTAATGATGGAGAAACTGGGGGATTATAATGGCCAAACCCCATATCCGCCTGCATCCAGGATACTGCTGGTCACACTGTCCTTGCCTCCATCACCAGTTTACCTCACCAGACACTGCCCCTTGTTTTCTGGCACAAGGGTTTGAAAGTTTTAAAACACACACACACACACACACACACACACACACACACACACACACTGTAGCCACCTATTTTGCCCTCAGTAACCCTCACTAATATTGAGAAAAGGGCATATTTTCCATTTTCAGTGTAATAACTGTTGTCTCTCCTTGCATTTGCTTCATTAGCAATCTCCAAGAAAGAACTCTCTGTCCTAACACTATACAGTCAGCCTGACATCACCAAGGGTCTTTCGGAAATACTGAAGGTCCAGAGAACAAGTTTTGCCTACTTTGGGACCTAACTCAGATAAGAAGACAAAGTAAGAAGATCTGACAAAATGTAACACAGGCCTCGTAGTCCTGGAATGATAAAGGCTTATTAATACCAAGTCACTTTTCCAGTCAATCACTGTAAACCTTTATCTCTAGCCACAAAGAATTCCTACTGTCAAGACAACTCTGGCACACAGATCTCCTTGGGATTGGAGGAATGGTTATTATTTGGAAGCACTGCAAGAAGAAGACAGTTTCATAATTTGGATTAATTGGAGGACACAAGTAGAAACATGGGAATGGTATGTGAAAAGATAATCCAGAACCGGTGATGAACAACTACCCTTTAAAAATGTTAAACATTCAGACTATCGGGCATGCTGGATAAGGAGCAGAGTCAGATTCCCAGAGGATTATGGCTGGAGCTAAAACGAAGGCAGAGCCGGTATCAACCGCGCTTATGAAGATATTTCCATATGAAAGAGAAATGAGAAGCAGCTTGTATGTGCTTTCTATTTTTAGCTCTACCATATGTGACATTTGTCCACCAGTGTTCACAGGGAAGGTACAGGTCAGAAGTTAACTCATTGCACATGCGTTTAAAAGAGAGCAATACTACTGTGACTTTTAAAAACAGCTATGAAATGGAAGAATTTCTGACTGATGTTAAAAAATCACATTATGATCACTTCTGTAGAAAAGTGTGTCACTGTGAGGGAAAGGCAGCAGCACTGCCCACAGTCTGTGACTTGAACCAAGCCCGTCGTGCTCTTTGTAACCAGGGCAAGCATCTCCTGTCATGTTGCTCTGTCCCTGTCTCATGCATTTCACTCTCCCTTCAAGCTCTCACTTCATCGTCTTCAGCAGAAAAATCTGCCTCTTCGTTCAGAAAGAAAACTGACAACCTCAGACAAAAACTCTCTTGCCTTTTCCTGACTAATTCATTACCAGCATCTATGCAACACACTCCCTCTTCTTCATCCTCTTACAGTGAAACTAGCAATGCCTCTCTCCTGACTTCTCAGAGGTCAGGTGAACACAGGACCATATCTAAACCTGACCCCACTGTTCCCATTTACTCCTAAGGGAGGATTATATGTCGTCATTTAAATCCACGCCATGCACAGGAGGCATATAATTGCTGTAGATTCCTGTGGGAACCTAAACCTTGTAACTCACTGCACTCATCACATTGCCTTACTCTTTGGAATGACTACTAAACTCTCAAGTCCACAGCTCGCAGACCTAGCATGTTTGCTATTGTCTCCCATAGAGAGCGATACTTGCAACAGTGATTACCCAGTAGTTTTTGAGTAAACACGCAAAATACCTTATCAGGTCCTTACAAAGATATTGACAGATGCTCAGAGAAATGTCTAACACGTATTAATACAAAAGGCTCCAGTAAAAAACAAGAAATTACTTTGTGGTGAGGAGTTGAGTTACACACACACACACAAACACACACACACACACACACACACACACACACACACACACACAAATACTCTAGCTCACTCACACATCACTACTTCAAATATATTGTTACAGCATGGTAAAAATTCTGGAGAATATACTTAACGTATTTCACCTTTCATTAAAAGGATTAACTTAGAAAAAGGATACATGTGGTATTGGTTTGAAACCTGCTTAAATTATAAATTAGCAAATTCTATAGTATGTTTTCCAATTACCACAAAGAACTTTTGGGATTTATGCCTGTTTTATTACCTTCTACATATCAGTTAATTCATAAAATCCTTGAGTTTATTTTTAAAATAAGCCAAAAAGAGCTCTGAATAATGTGAAGTATTTTTCTGCATTAAATGTCTATATAAAAATTTCTACTCAACAGCAAGAAGTATGTAACTTTTATGTTCACCACTAATCCTCAGGGACTAAGTAAATTCTCAATAAATAGATGGATGACAAGAAAAGGAAGAATAGAATAAGAACTTTCAGTCAGAAGAAAAATACGGATGAGGGGAAGAAAAATAGAGAAATGACCTTTAGACTAAAGAATACTTTCCAGTGCTTCTATCAGAGAAGATCTGCATAAGACATACCCTAATATTCTAACATAATCCCAATATCAATACCAATAGCTACACTACTAGGACTCTTCTCTTGGAATGCCCATAAGTTTTAAGCAAACACAGCTGTGACCTTTCTGCCCTGCCCTCTAATGCCAGGAGGGCTTTTGGTGGGAAGGTCACGTTGGACTCAGTCCATGAAAGGTCTGCTCCTGGTGAGCTGGCAGTTGTAGTTTCAAAAGGAAAAATAAATACCAATGCAGCTGAGAGCATCTTGTCAGTTTTCCTGAATGGCAGTCCTAGTTCATGACTGAACTGTAAGTGGGAAGTAATAATTTTAAACAAAAAGGGTCTGTTTGGGATGGCTTATGCTGATGGTCCTTTGAGTGAAAGGTATAATTTGCAAGGATCAGTATTGTTTTTCTTGCTGGAACAGATGTTTGGAACTTTTGAGTAAATTCCCTTTCAAAGAATTTTTATGTTTAGGAATTCTATAGTTGAGTGACATTTCTCTACATTTCTTCTAATCTCTGATCTATTATAGATTTATCTTTGATCAATGAGAGGATCATTTACAGACAACATGCATACAGCCTATTTTATTGCTATAGCAACAGACAATATTCTTCAGTGATAAAAATACATGCTAGACTTCAAACTCTTCTGAATAAAGTGTATTTCTTCTATAACAGAATAATTAGTAGTTCTCTGGTCCTCAAAGAATAGCTGTGAAACATTCTACTTTATAGCTGAAAGGGTTAAAAATAGTAAGCCTACAAACAAAATTTGTCTTTTGGAAGAAATACAAGTTGTTCAAGTGATTTTATCCATTTGTCTCAGTTGTTCATCTGGCCACAAGACACTTTCAAGTGATATTCAGGATTTTCATCTATGACACGGTCTTCATATAGTTGGCCTCTCATCAGTCAGGCCTACGTGCCCGCCCATTTAATCTCAAACCCATATTCTCCTCATCCCCAGCCACCTGCCACTCCAACATGATTCTATCTTTTCCTTCTTCACAGCATTAGAATACCCAAAGTGCCACAAACAGTATCTCACATATACTCAGTAAATGAGTATTTATTGAACTGAATGAATAATTACTCTTAAATCCTTTGGGCAACAAGGAGATAATAAATACATAAGTGATGCATCATAAAAAACCAACATTGCTAGTAAACAACCATTCAGAAAACAATGGATTGCTGCTCAGATGATGGTACTGGAGATCAATTAAATATTGCTGAAGACTCGGGTGTGATTATACAGTCACAAAACTTACTCTAGAAGACGGTACAATGGGATTCAAATCAAATTATCCTTCCTCTTTTCACCATAGAAACCTATTAAAACTATTCATTTATGTAAACATATTTGAAACTTTTCTTTACGAAAGTGATTTTCAGAGTAGGAAAAAAGTACAAGACTCCAAGAGTCACACAGTCCAATCTGCTTACAATGTAAATATTGATGATTAACCAGTCCAGTGACCTAGAAATTCAATTTTTGGGAGTTAATTTGATTTGAAAAAACAGCCAAAATCATCTTTAAGAATTGAAAATAAGGTTTTAAAAAGAATGGGGAAATTTTTAATTTTTAAAAAAGGTATATGACCAGTTTGAAGGTATCCAGAGATACAGTTATACATTTGGTGTAAGTTATTAATGAACTGAAATAAGAAAGATGATTTCTTAATTTTCAAATAGTTGATTTGACAAATGGGTTAATAATATCTTTCCTATCCTTATCTTACAGAAAAGAAACAAAATTATATGTTTGAAGTATTTAAAGTTTTAAAAACTCTGCAAACTATAAAAGACAAAAAAGAATGAGACACAGCAAACAAACAAAAAAATAATATATTGAAACTTTAACCTAAAGTTAAAGGCTAAGTACCTTCAATTTATTTCCATAGTTAAGTTTAGAATTAAGTACATTAATTTTTGTGCTGGCTCCACAACATACATACAACATACAATGTGCTTTTATAATCATGGCAACCTGCACACAGCCTATTGTATTGCTCTCAGTTTTATTTGATAGCCTATGAATGGTCTTAATTGTCCCAAATACCATTCTTGATAAATCATAAAGATTTTAGTCCACTCCTTTCACGTGTGTCTCTGTGTATTTCCTCCCACACACATGCACATACACAAACACTGCATACCTTCAGAACGCTGGGTGACACTGAGAGGAAGAAGCACTGGAGGGCAACATAATAAAAGTGAAACCTAAGCCACATTTATGCAACATTTTTCTGTCCAGGAAACTCATAAAGGAACCCGTATACTAGTCAGCACAGCTGTTTCTATCTGCTAGCAATCCTGAAAGCAAGGATTATATGCACTGAGTCCCAAATGGCTATTTTTCATATGAACATATGTGTGGGAAATAAAATATTTTTGTTGATACAGAACATAGACATCCAAGTTAATGGCAGATGCCTGGACAGTGGAGATGAATCCAAACTGCAGGGTCCTAATTTTAGCTGGGACTGTCAGTTCGTTTCTTGTTTACTCTCTAACTCATCTACAAAACTGGCTGAAGTTAGGAACATAAGGCAAGGTATAAAGAAAGTATTTTTTGATTTTAAAATCCCATCAATTCTAAGAGACACCAAAACTTCCAACTAAACACTACGTAATACTAAAAAGTCTTTGTTAAAAAAAGGCATATCCTTGAAGTGCTAAACTTCGAGAAAATGCAAGCATTAGAATGGATGGAAATGGTAGCAAGGAGGCTCCAAGACAGCTCCTTTCGGGGTGGCTTCTCCCTGAGCACCAATCTGCAAGGAGGCTCCAAGACAGCTCCTTTCGGGGTGGCTTCTCCCTGAGCCCCACTCTGCAAGGAGGCAGCTGGTCTGGCTCTGTTTATGAATGCCATATCTATAATCCTGGGCACAGGAGTCGAATGCCCCACACTTGGACTCACTGCAAATTAAATCATGATAGAATGTTTTCTTTTTTATTCTTGTTTCTCCTGAAGTCATTCATCACGTAATAAAACTTAAGTGAATAAATCTGTGATTGAGAAAATAAGCTTCGTGTATTTAGAGTGTAAATTCTGACTTAAAATAGAATTCTAACAACCTCTGCCCTGACAAATGTGACTCTGTGGTCAGTCTGCCCTGCTGTTATAACACAGCTCTAACAGGGACTAGCATTTTCTTCAGCTGCCGAGTTTTTTCACAGCACTGCAACAAGAGTAACCAAAAACCTTCTATGACAAGATTCAGATTTTAAAGTAACTTATATAATAAAGTTACACAACAGTTACTTTAGATGCTATATTTATTGTTCTACTTCTGTTTGAGTATATGCAACTTATTTTTCCAAATTTTTAAAAATAATACTTTAAAAATATTGCACTAATATAATCTTAGATAAGATTATAGTGTACATCTTAAAAATTAATTCAAGACTTTGAAGCTTTAATTGAAAACAATTTAGGCTGCAGATCTTCCTTAGATTTTACAGGCCATGATATTAAACAGTAATTATTTTAATTTCATTAAAACTACCTATATATAAAAATGGCTACATATAAAAATGCACAACCTCACAATCATGTATTATTTTAATATGAATAATACACTAAAATATATTAGTAAGTATACTAATAGTAGAAGCCAAATGAAATCACTGTGGGTTGGGCTATATACTTTGTTCTAATGACCTTCTATCAACATACAGGATTTCATAAACCAATGGTAATTCATATTGAATACCCAATAAAGACTGGAACAGTAAGATGAAAACTGGCAGCCATATAAGACGTGACAGCCACGATCCCTCTCTTGGGACTGAAGGCCCAGTATCACAGCACAAAGCACAGCAGGGACCTGACATCAGTTCCTGTCCCTTAATCTAGTGTTCTACCCTTTGGTTACTAATCAGGCTTTAAAAAATTATTGGTTTCCAGAATGTCATGAACAAAACCCTTACAAATTATATACTGTCCTTTATAATAAAATATGACCTCTTTCATTAATACGTGATAGAACACAGTTATTTCTCATACGATGCTGATAGACTTGTAAAAAAATACTATGCTGGATTCTCAATTTTTTTCTTTACAATAGAGTTTACTAGAAAGTAAATATAGCAATAAGTAAAGTCTGTAGTCTTAGAAGTATAAGACCAAATAGTCATAGTAAGATAAAAATTTTTACTTCCTTGGCAACAGGCTTTTTCATAGACCTAATTGCTGTCAAAGAACAATTATGATTCATTATGCTAAAAATATTAATTTAGAGTCATAAAATAACTAGAAATCAACTTCCTTTCTGGAGTTTATTTTTGTCTTTCAAATGTCTATACAACTCTGAAGTGAGTTCATATATTCAACTGAAACCTCTACTGCATGCCGAGCCCACAGATGAACTCTGGGTAGTTTTTATCTTCAAGGAATCCTAAGTAGGGGCTTGAAGTCAAAATAATAAGAAAGAAAGTCTTAGATGGACATTTCAAGACAACTTACAAGCTCAAAGAAACAAAAGCCAATTGCAAAAACTGTACCAGCAAGAAAAGGGAATGCTGTCATATGTTCTTGACCAAATAAAACATCACTAGGCTCATTTACAGCCCATCAAAGAATCTGGAATTTGAAATCTGAGGTTCCAGCAATATCACTTAGTAGCAGTATGATTTTAATACTTAAGTTCCTATGGAGCTTCAGCATCTAGAAATTATACCACCTCACAAGCTACTCTCTTCCTAAAAGAAAGAAAGATAATAACAAAATCAGCGGTCATCACGACATATACTACTACAGTGAGACAGGATTTTCTTTTCTCTGATGCATCAAATAACAATGTCAGCCCTGCAAAACTATGTTAATTCAGGCAAGGCAGTTGGGCTTGAAAGTCAAATATATTACCAGCAATTCCTTCCAAGGGTGATGGATGGGAAGGCCATCTCTGGCAGAAGGTACTGGCAAGTCTATTCTCCTACAGTCTTTTCCTTTTTTTGCTAACCCTATTTACCAGGTTTCTAATACTCATTCTTCTTTTCTTTCCAATAGTATCGTCTCCACATCTCCTCAATCTATCAGATATAAACAATCATTAAGGAAAAAAATTTAAACAGTAGCTAATAATAGGACAATTCATTTACTTATTAGTAAGTCATATGCCAGGTAAAACGCCCCTGGAGCCTAAAACTCTATACAAAGAGGTCATTCCCATTAGAACCTTTTTTTTTTCCCAAACTGAAAAAAAAAAAAAAAATCAGCTGTATACTTGCAAAAGTTTAAAAAGTTCTTGTCAAGAATAACTGGCTTGTTTTTCTCCAAATCCCTCATGTCCAATTCAGTTCCAAGCACAAAATAAGTAAGAGATTCACAATCAAGTGAAACTTCCAGTTGTGGATAAAATTTATCCTTGCTAATGCAATGAGTAAGCAAATGAGTTCAATTATCATATCCTTTTATAATTAAAGTATGCTCAGATATTCCTAAGTCTAGCCACAGATGGAATAAAAACTTCTACCACCTGGCTTATAGATGAAATTACTAAATAAATGTATAAATATATATTTACACTTAGGAAAACATAAAGATTTCCTATTTCAGAGAAAGAAAATGCTAAATTAAATAATTACAATATTACAATATTCACTCATTTTTGTACTTGAAATCTATAGGAATTTTATCTCAGTTCTTAAAATACAACATCAAAAAATACAATAATAAAAAAATCTTACAATATAAGCAACAACTTTTGCAGAACAAATACTTCAGAGTTAATTATAGTAAATAGGAAAATGAGTTTCACCCAACACATAATTTAAAAATTGAGATTTATGAAAGAAGAAGAAAATGTTAGACAATAAACACATAGGCCTGTCCTTGGAGATCATGTGCATCTCCAAAGCAAATGCCAACACAGAACGTTCTCTGATAGTAACTGCTGGAGTGAGGTTTATTTTTACAGGCTGTTGCTAACACAATGGCATACTTAAAAGGTTCTGTCAAACAATGGAACCAACTTAAAAAAAAGTGCTCAATAAATTCTTTTGGTAGACACCAAATGAGGATACTGTTCAGAAAGATTTTTTAATATTGCAGTAGTGATGGCAATATTAGACAGATAAACAATGAAATCCTGAAATTAAATAATTTGTTACAAAGGAAAATATCAAACAGATATTAGAGTGGAGAATACCAGTACGCCTCTTAAAGTATCTTAAAGATATTTTAAAATTTATCAGCACTCTTCTCAGCATTTGGGAGGCTGAGACAGGATAAGTGCCATGAGTCCAAGGCCAGCCTGAGCTACATAGTGAGTTCAGGACCCTCCTGGGCTACAGAGCAAGACCCTGTCTCAAAAATTTTTTTTCCTTGACTATGAGGTTGTAAATACCTAAAACCGAGTGTGCCTCTGGTATTGCGTTACTTAACAAAAGTTGTTTAGCTTGTGGTTTCTAGATCAACCTATCAGATAAATAACCGTGCTATTAACTGACAGGTGGAAGAACAACCACAGTGTATAGATGAGAAATTAATTTGCTGTGTGGTAAGTATGAGGTTTCCATGAGGTGCCCAAGGAGAGATGCAGTGAGGTATTTGGGTATGTGAGGCCAAAGATGTAGAAATGAAAGACTGTAACCACTTAGGAACTCAGAGTTAAGAATTCTGGCTGTGGACTACCTGGCTTTGGACTGGAGCCCTAATACTCAAAGCTGCTGACCTTAACAAGTAATCTAACTCTGTGCTCAGTTTCTTTCCATCTAAAAAGGGAATAAAATGTGAAGATTATGTAAATGGACATATCCTTAAAAATAAGTACAACTGTGTTCCAGCTAGTTGGTGTAGTACAACAAGTTTCCATAACGCTGGTAATTCTAGACCCCGGGCACAAAGGCACAGACGTTTTATCCTTCAGCGACCTCCTCTGGGTGCTTCAGCAGCCCTTTCCAGTTCCTTATCTTTTCTCCTAAGTTTATTTCAATAAATAAAAATACAGGCATTTCCTTAAATAGACAGTATCTTCACTCAACCCAAGAAATACTGTCAGATAAGAGGAAGAAATTCTTTTCAGACAAGATATATTCAGAGCAGTCCTGTTCTTGAAGTTCTAAAGAAAAGGAAATCTCTGTAGAAATGGTGCAAGAAAAAACACGCTATTAAAATGCATGTACCTGCTCAACATGCATAGTCTCCAGCAACATTTAAAAAATACAATGTATTATTTTTTCAGGCAGAGCTTCTCTCTTGGTCAGATTCTTTGGAATCTAAGAACTTCATCCATTTATTACTTTGGGAAACACAGAGATCTTAACACAGCACAAGATTTCAGAAAAGGAAAATTTTATGCTGTAGGAGAGGTAGTATTGAGCTAACACAAACAATTTTAGGCAACAGAGGCATGTAAATCCAGTCTGTGTATGAATACCTAATGCACCTTGGGGAGAACGTGAAGAAAGTTTGAAAGGTTCTTTTTCCAACCAAAAGAGTAAATATCAGGTTTTATTTTCTGGAACACATTACTGAAAATTTTCATTGTTAATACTAACACGGTAAGTCAAAGAGTCAAGTTTCAGATGAGAATAACTGTTGAGTTTTATGTTGTTCCATGCACACTTGACCCAGGTCAACTCATTCATGAGGATAGGGAAGAAAGAGAGGATTTTGCTGTGTCTCAAGAACCAAACAAAATGCACGCCATGAATAAGTTGTACCTTATATTGATAATTTACAGGGACAGAAATCCCACATATGGACAGTACTGATATAGAGTTGGTGCCCGTAAAATTTTGTTATTTTATATGTGTTGCAAGTTTCTTGCATGATAGAAATGTTATTTTTTCTGCATTATGAAAATAACAAGTCTACTACACCAGGCTTTCTAAAACATGAAGCTGAATTGGAGAAACTCTGCACAAAAAAAAAACTATGTATTCCAGATTCTATAAAATACTAAAATAGCAAAACAAATCTATTGCTGAAAAAAGTCAGAATAATGGTTGCCAAGGAGGACAAGCTCTGGAAGCGTGGAGGACAACAACGAACAAGCATGAGTCAGTATTCACAACTGGTAACTGTGATGCTCTAGATTTCAACAGGGGTTTAAGTTACACTGATGTATGCATTTGTCAAAACTCAATGATTATTTTAAGGCACAAAGATTTTATTGTAAATGAGTTTTGCTTCAAAAGGAAAAATAATCTGTAAGCAAATATTAAACACTAATTAATGACATGCACGCAAGGATAAAGTGTACTGCACTAAAGTCTGCAACTTGAGGCCATGTTTGTCTGTTTGTTTGTTTTCAATGCTGGGGACTGAACTAGGGCCAGGGCTGTATACATGCTGGGCAATTATAAGTTACATCCCTGGCCTGGAAGAGACCATGTTTAAAATAAGTAAAGGCTGAAGGTACTTCTTGATTTGTAAATATGAAAACATACTACATGTAAGGTTAGCTTCTAAGAAGAGCTCAGGGTCTCTCCCATAACTGACGCTAACCCAGTTCATACTACTCCTACAAGCAAATGACAGTAGCATTCCACTACATTCACCCAGAGAGTAAACAGACACCCAAAGGGTCTGGAAGCCATTGAAGGCAAGGCTGTCATCTCTCTTCTTTTCTTTCCTTCTCTCCAGGGAGTAAAGCAGGCTCTAGTAAGCGCAGTCCCCCTCTCCCTCCTCCTACAAGGCTTTCCTGCCCTCCCCACCACCTGCTATGGCCAGCCCGAGAAAGAGGACAATTCTGCTCTGCTCTGCAGATGCTTTGCCTTTCGTGAGAAACAAATATAGCTATGCAAACATTTCATTAGCCTTCTTCAAAATATCATTAGATCAAAGATTTTTGATGAGGAGAAGGGGTGCTGGAGCTTTGGCCTTAACATAGCAACAGGAATTCATACACCAGCCTAGATTATTAGACTATGCAATGGGTCATGGTCAAGCTCCAAGTGGAAAAAAAAGCTTTTCTTCCTCTCCTATTCATATCTGACTTGCATCGCTACAGTGCCTGGGTCCTTGTGGGAACATATACATATCACTCAGTGCCATTAAAAGAAGGAACAGGAGTAGAAAGGGGTGAAATTAGGCTACTTCTGGATAGCCTGGTCAAAATCACTTGGAGGATCTTAACATTAATAAATTTCGAATGTACATCACATCTCTTTTGTTTTTTCCCCTACTTGACTCTATACGGGGTACATCTTTCTTCATCAACGCACACAGACTAATCAACTGCATGCTCTCTTCTCTGTAGTTAATGAGCATTTGACCCAGGAACTAATAGGGTAGCTACAGCAAGACTGAGAACTATAGGGACTTCATCTTTCCTTAGTAGAACCCATAGAAGGTGGGGCCTCCTCACAGGTCATGTGGTTTGCTGCCATGTGACATTCCATATACCTGCATGTATGCATTACTACAGCTGACAAAAATGTAACTCAGTCCAGGGGTGTTTGGCACATAGGATGCCGAATAATAGATTTTGTGAGATTTTTGTTTTCCTAATAGTGAATGACTAGATATTTTTGCATTATTGAAGTACAATCCATTTGTTTTTGCTTATAGTATAAAACAATACATAATAAAATAATGATGAAATGAGCAGTTTGAAACTAGTAAATTATTGAGTCACTACATCTACCATTCTTACCTCATTTGAAGGAATAGTGGCAAAAGGTTTGATGACAGCAGCAAGAGGCACCTGCGCCTGCTTGGCCATGTCTGACGTACACGGGAAGCAGTAGGTGGTGCAGCGGATGTACCGAGGGCTGGCATTACCTGAAATACCACAGAGGACACTCAAAACTGGCTTTAAAAAACTCTATTTCTAGGATATATAAACACTTATAAAGGTATTTCTAGATAATGCATTGCCTTATTTGTAAAACTTCATTAAAAAAGTAATACTGTGTTATTCTGTAATTCATATCCTAAAAATAGTACAATAACTTGTGAAATAAAACACAAATTTCTACTACAAAGTTTTAATTGCTATTGTTATTTTTCATCATCAGGGTCTTAATATAGCCTTAATGTAGATTTCAGACGTGTTCCGATTCAATGAAAGATATAAAATGGAGGAAAAACATGAAAGGATAAAAATTTGGGATCATAAACATTTCCCCTTTCTCTTCTACCAGTACATCTGTTTATGTGAAGGATATCTGTATATCATTTCATATTATAAAGTGATTCCTTGTCAAATATAATTCCATTTTTTCTAAATTGGAAACAACTCAGAAATGAAATTCTACTCATTAACAGGAATATTAGTTTTTAAAACATTCTAATCTTACTTTTACAATACATATTAGGTTTCTTGCCAAATTTGTCCTTTTCATGGCATGATGAAGGTTAACACAATATCTTTAGCAGATTTTTAAAAATCACTAGAATAACATCTAAAATCTTGAAATGGCATTATGAGATATAGGGATCAAAAGAATATTATCATCAAACAACATTCCTTGAGTGCCTATTATGTTTTCTACACTATTCTAGGAGCTTCTGTATACAATAAAAATTAAAACTATACTTGATCTTAGCAAAAAGCTGATAAGTAATAAAAAATGAATGAGTAAATTACAGAGTATACTGGAATATAAAAATGTTATGAAAAGTCCATCTGGTTAAGAGGTATCAAAAACTGGGAGGCTGATTGCATTACAGGATCAGCTTGATTTTAAAAAGCAGTGCTTAAACAATGGAGGCGGTAGGGGATTTATCCAAGCAGCCTTCTGAGGGAAGGACACACCTGGGCTAGCACAGGAACAACAGAGGGCCTCAGTGGCTGGCCTGGAGTCTCTGTCAGGCACAGCAAAGTGATGAATTCAGAGAAATAATGAAACCAGATCAGGTAGAATCTTTAAACCATCTGCTGTCTGGTTTATACTCCAAATGAAACAGAGAACTCTTGCCAGTCACAGACAGCAGAGTGTCCTGATGTGACTTTATTCCCTCTGATGGTGGTATGGGTTAATATATTCACAAATCCTCAAGATGACTGCAATTATCACATATCACAGAGATATATTACTGAAAGTAGTAAATATAGGGGAAAAAATAAATGGCAGGCGCAGAACCTGAAGTCCCATTAGGAGGCTGCTAATGGGGCAAGTAAGAAATATTGGGGGGGGGGGGGGTCCACCCACTTAACAGTAGAGTCATGGGGAAGTGGGCAGATTTTGGATATATTTTGATACACTTATCGGTGGGTGTTGTGGCTTAGATCTAGAATGTTCCCCCAAAGCCTCACGCAATTGATGCAGTGGGATGTCTTTGAAACCATGTGTTGCTGACACTGGGAGGTGGGGCTTGGCTGGAAGCAGCAGACACTTGGGGGCTTGGCCTGAAGGTATTATGTCAACTTGCTGAGGTTAGGAACTGCCCAGAGCAGAGCTTATGGGTGTGTGATTGACTTGTGGGCCAGGAAATAAGAGAACATCCACCTCAGGTATGGGCAGTAAAGTTGGGATCCTGAACTAAATAAAAGGAAGGCAGAAGAAACACTGTTACACTTTTTCCTGGGAAAGCTCCGGCCTTCACCTGAGTCTCCAGACATGAGAAGACAAGCTCCTGGCTCACTTGGCTTTGTGTATGCCATGCCATGAAGAGCTTTTCTCCGACTAGACCTCCACCATGTGCTTCTACTGCTGCCTGCGATCCATGAATGCAACTGTGAAGGAACATAAATCTTTCCTTCCAGAAGTTGTGAATTTTGGGTATTGTGTCTCATCAAGGAATAAGTAACTCAAGCAGTGGGCATGATATAGGTGATGAAGATGTGAGGTGAGAGGAGAAAGAGTGTCAGGCATGAATTCAAAGTTTTGGCCTAAGGAAGCTGCCATCCAGAGAAAAGGGAAAGGCTGCAAGAAGGGAAGGGATTCATAAAGGATGCGTACGTAGAGCCCACGATTCTGTTTCCAGACGTGTTTGAGAAATCTATTAAGCAGTGAACACAGCAATGCTAAGCAATTAGATAACTGCACATGGAAAAGACACAGCCCAGACTTGGAAGTACTTAGCATATAGATGGTATCTGAAACCATGAACTTAGGCTGTTGCTATTAACAAGGGAGTAATCGTAAGTAACCAAAGAACAGAAGATGACCAAAGAGTGTGCCCTAGGACTTCCAACATAAAGGGGTAGAGGAAGTGGTGGAATGGCCTAACTGACTGAGCAGGATAAAAACAATGAGTGTCTGATTTCTACAGACGAAACCAATAAAGTTACATTAAAAAGTCACCTAGTTGCATGTGACAGCACATGCCTATAAACTCAGCACTCTGGAAGGCTGAGGCATAAGAATCACAGGTCAGATCCCAGCCTGTGTAACTTAGTAAAATGCTGTCTCAAAATACAATATACGTTTTAAAAAAGGGCTGTAATATAGTGCAGTGAAAAAGCACTGGGTTCTACTCTTATACCACTGGGGGAAGAGAGGAAAGAGAAAAGAAAGAAAGAAAGAAAGAGTGAGTCACCTGTGAAGATGGTCTGCCAGAGCAACACAATCACTGAGTTTATTAATCCACTGAGAGACCTTGAAGAGAGTGCAGCTGGAATGGTGGGGCAGAGCCTGCTCACGGGGACTGTGGGAGAGCAGAGGAGGAATCCACAGTAACCTGCCAAGCTGGGCTGCAGGTGGGAGCAGAGAAAAGAGAGTGTGCAAAGTGGATCAAGAAAATAGTTCTATTTAACATGGAAGTTCTTTTTTAAAAATGAGATCAGATTAATTCTATAAAAATATTGATGATAAAGAGTGAGACTTCCTGTAAAAATATACTATTCAGACCAGAAAGAAGAGCTGACTTCCAACAGGAGTACAGACGGCCAAAGCAGGAAGGTGCAACAAGGACTGGGGTGGCGAGGGTCAGTGAGCAGATGAGCTCTATGCACATCTGGCAGAAAGGAGGGGGATAAAAGCGAGGAGAGGAGGTGCCAAGGATCTGAGGAACATGTGGGGAACCGTTAAGAAGAATGAAAATGTGAAAGGACTTGGGAAGCAAACACTGCAGTGGCATGGTTGTGCCCCTGAAGGTAGACAAGGCCTAGAGTGGGCTCGGAGTCTCTCTGGCCATGCTTTGTTGCACAGACCTATGTTGGAAATGAGTTGAAGGCTGCACTTAAAGCTGACTTTATTCTGTTCACATCCAGCCTACTGTTGCCAAATTTTAATTTTATTTTTTGCCAAGCTAGAAATCTGGATTTTTACATAAAATTTTCTTAGTTTTACATAATGTCAACTAACTGATACAAAAACAAAATATTGTGTAGGACAAATTAACATTACAGCCATCTGTATCTAGCCTGGGGATTCCTCTTGCAGCAGTCTGAGAGAAGAGGGAATGTTGGTAGTAACAATAGGATAATTGCACGTTGGGCATCCTTTGAAGATCATCACACATTAACTTATTGTAGTCCCACAGTAATCCTCTAGTAACACAATAGATAAAGTGCTGCTTTCTTTCCCTCCCTCTCTTCCTTCCTCTTTCTTTCTTTTCTTTCTTTCTCTTTCTTTCTTTCTTTCTTTCTTTTTCTTTCTTTCTTTCCTTTGTGGTACTTTGACTGAGCCCAGGGCCTTCACACTGAGGTATGTTTCCTGACCCTTTTTATTTATTTATTTATTTTTGATTCTGAGACAAGTCCTTGCTAAATTGCTAATTTGCCCAGACTAAGCTTGAACTTGTGATCCTTCTGCCTCAACTTCCAAGAATGGTGAGTCTACAGCTCTGTGCCACTGGCCCAGCTTCATATGGATGTTAAAAGACGAAGCATAAAACCGTAGGACAAGTACAATCTTAAAATCAGGTCCTATGGCCAGACACAAAGGAGAAACATCTTTAAACTAATTGCTTTTCTTACAGAATTCACCACTAACTAGCTGTGTAGCCTTGTGTAAATCACTTAACCTCCCTAGGCTTTGGTGCCTTCACATCTGTAAAGTGAGACAGCTGAGCAAATGAAGTTTAAAATTCCTTCTGACTCTATATTATATTTATGTCTGAGATCCTTGAGCCAAAATGCACTGATATTAGCAAATAAGACAGCCCATAAGAAGTGCTTCAGGGTAAAGAGGTCTAATTGGGCCAACTTCAGGGCCCCATGCCAAGGCAGCTCTCTTATCCTGCTAAGGACCCTGCACCTGGCTGGTTCTCCCTCTTTTTCCTCCTCCTTCCTTTGTGCTCCTTCTGTGGGTACTATATGACTCAGCAGTTTCACTTCTAGGTATATTCCCAGAAGAACTGAAAACCTTAAGCCACACAAGCATTCATATGCCAAAGCATTAAGTCACACCATCATTCCTGATAATAGCCAAAGGTGGACATGACCCAACCGATATACAAAATGTGTTCTCTGATCATCTACACATATTACTATTACTCAGCCTTAAGGAGGATTGACATCCTGGGAGATGCTACAGTGTAGATGAACCACAGGAAACACACCAAGTGAAATAAACCAGGAATAAAAGGGCAAAAACCTCATGATTCCACTTAAATGAGGTACCCATGGGAGGCAAATTCACAGAGATAGAAAGTTAAACAAGGTTGCCAGAGGCAGTTGGGGCCAGTGCCGTGGAGGAATGGGGAGTTACTATTCGATAGGTGCAGAGTTTCAGGGTAGAATAAACACATTCTGGAAATGGATAATCATGGAGGTTGCATAATTCCGTGAGTGCAATTAAGATAACTGAATTGTACAATTATAATTAATATGGTAAAATTTATGGAAATACATACATATATATGTATTGACCTCAGTTTTAAAAAGTGTAAGCTCCCTTCCAAAAAAAAGACAAAAGAATCAGGTATGCTTATTCCTTTGTATACATGACCTCTGAATGCTATACGTTACATATTCCATCTTACCTGTCTAGTAACCCATTTCCTCCACCATCTCCTGGTTTATACTTGTTCACTCAACTCTGCTCAGGTGTCCCCTATTCTAGCAGGACAGGCTGAGTTAGTTACCTGCCTAGTTCCTTCACATGGAAGACCCCGGGAAACATACTCTTTGTTCTTCTATCCCAGTATTTATCACACTGTATTCCTACTTATCCTGTCAGATTATTTACTTATTTAAAGTAACAATGCCTTTTATTTCCAAATAGACACAGCAAAATGAGTAATTAGGAACGTGGGCACTAGCATCATCGTGCTGAGGTTAAAGTTCTAGTTTTGCTTTCTCTTAGCTATGTATCTTCCTATTAGCTATGCAAATTGTTTTAAGACTCTGTGCCTCAGTTTTCCTATACTGCAATATGAGGATGACATAGGGGACTATCTCATAAGGTTACAGTGGGGATTAAGTAGATTAATCTACATGAAGTGCTTATAAGATTGTTTGGATACATAGTAAGAGCTTACAAAACA
Source organism: Ctenodactylus gundi (assembly GCA_004027205.1). Lineage (NCBI taxonomy): Eukaryota > Metazoa > Chordata > Mammalia > Rodentia > Ctenodactylidae > Ctenodactylus > Ctenodactylus gundi. Next base: position 47,367 of record PVKB01005859.1, read on the forward strand.
TTACATTAATGGTTATTAATACTTTTATTACTATATGATTAATCAAAAGTTTAGCACAGCAATCTGGTACATAATAGGTACTGAATAAACACTGCTCACTGTATGCAAAGGAGTGACCAGTGAGGAAGTAAACTCCTGCTGCTGAATGTGGTAACAGGAGTGACATGAGGCACTCAGATAAGAAAGTGAAGAAGATGCAAAGAAAAGATCAAGCTTATCTAGGGAAAAATAATAATTTCCCCACACAAAGGAGTAAGAGTTATATGTTCTAACTGCCCCTGCTCAATAAATATTTATCAGACAACTCTTATGTTCTAGACACCAGATGAATTTCTAGAAATAAAATGGTAAACAAGAAACAGTCCTCGGTTCGGAATTCAGTGAGGAAGTCAGAGACAGGAAAGAAAAAAGAACGAGTTGGTATGACTGAAGCAGCTGTAAAGAATACCTAGAAATATTCATTAGGCTACACCTCCACAGGTTTTATATTTATTGAAAATGTTCAGTTGGTAACTTTTAGAAAGTTAGACAATGCTATTAGATTGAAATGAAACTGCAATTTCTGTATGTCAATGACAGTAGAAAAGAACTCCCAATAACTGCCTACAGCTTGACCCTTTATATATCAGATTATAAGGGCTTTATAGATATGAACTCACCCAAGTCTTGTGGATTGAACAGTAATGAGGAACAAACTAAATTATTTTTAGAATAGTAAATAAAGTGATCTGAATTATTTTAATGCTAGTATGTACTACTACTGTCAGTATAATTTGTGACAATTTGTTCTACCCTACATAAGCACACTGTCACATGTGCACCCAGTCACCACTCATCTCTGCACTGCTCTGAGGACAGATCATGGTCCTCACATTGTACAGAGGGTGACACCAGGCTCAGAGAGTGTGACAAGAAAGCTCACGTAGGCAAGAGGTAGGGGCGGGGTTCTCCAATCCCAGCTCTCTCTGACTCGTGTGCTGCCTGCTCTCTGTGTGGACAGCTTTGCAGTCAGAGCTCAGGATTGACTAAGAAAGGACTACAACTCCCATGGCTCAACAACTCTGAAACTGTGCATTTTTAATTTCCCATAAACAACAGAATAATAGGTTTGCAGGAACAGTAAATCTGTATGAGATTTGGTAAATGTATTAAGGTGACAAAAAGTATGGAACAGAGTCAGTGGAGATGAAACTCACTCTCCATCCAAGCTTAAAAATGAAAACCAGGAGCCGAAATGCTAAAAAGACACAGGGGGGTCAAGACACAGGTTTGTTGGCTGCTCAAGAGGTTATTCTCCAAGAGCTCAATTGTACTGCCTTACAGGTTTTCAAGTCAATTACATTAAAGTCAGGGATGAACGCCTCTGAACACAAAAATCAGTATATATATATATTGTATGATACCTCAGTAGAAGCTCTCTAAACTTCTACAAGCACAGAGTAGGATTCAGTTAGTAGAACCTTCTCCATTCTTGAGTGATAAATGGTGGACTGGCCTGGTCTCAGATACAGTGAGGATTCCCAGAAGTAACATTATTAAAAGGTATAGGCTATTTGCTCCAAAAATAGTGAGAAAGTTTCAAACCGCACTAAAGATACTACTGAAAATAAATACCTTGGTCTTGTATCACACAATCTGTAGTGACGAGGGGTGGTACTTGGCCTCTGGTGCTGGTGGCATAGACTTGTCCCCCTCTGGTTGCTCTGTCATTTTCAATGACTTGAATCTGGTTAAGGAGACATGAAGAGCAAAGTAAAGAAAGTGAAAGCTCTTCCAACACGTAAGTGCAGGGAGTTCACTAGCTCTCTCTCTATCCCCGCCCTTTCTTCTCTCTCTCTCTCTCTCTCTCTCTCTGTCTCTTTCTCTCTAAATTTTTTCAAATTAAATGCTCATTGAGACCCTATTATCCCTATTATCCATCTTTATTTTCACAATTTTGGACAGTAGTTTCCAAAATTTCTTCTATAGCTATTCTGGGCTCCAACCTTGAGCCTTCAGAGAACTTTCTTTTTTTTATTTCATTTGCTGGAACTATGTGTAAGCATTTAAAATTATATATGTTCTGACAGGAAGAGGTATTATAACAATTTTTTTGAGACAAGGTCTCTCTTTGTATCCTAGGCTGGCCGTGAAAAAAATAGCAATCCTTCTGCCTCAGACTCTCTAGTGCTAAGATTACAGGTGTGTGCCCCATGCCCAGTTCATGTGACACTGGGGAATCAAACCCAGGGCCACACATTTGCTAGGCAAGCACTCATAAGAGCTGATCTATGCCCCAGCCTAAAAAAAAAAAAAAACAACTTTTCAAGAGGAAACAATTTTTTGTAATTAAAAAACTCTAAAAAGCTATAAATCAATTCAAAAGAAATGACTCATATGACTTACACCAGGTGTCCCCAACCTCCAGGCTGCGGACCAGTCCTAGTCCCAGTTCCAGTCCACAGCCTTGGAAGCACTGGGCAGCTGAGAAAGAAGAGCAGCCAGCAGGAGGTAAGCACAGTGAAGGTCCCAGTTCTCGCAGCCTGTTCCTGTTAGTTCTAATGCCACAGCAGAGCTGGACAGGAAGCAGAGCTTCGCACTCTCTATCCCTCCTGGGGCTGCGGCTGGCCTTTTCAAAGCTATCTTTCAACAACCTACAGAAGAGCAAGTATCCCGTCCTGTACTCTGTCTCTTCCTGGGAGAATAGTCTTTTCAACTAAACTGGTCCATGGTGTCAAAAGAGTAAGGGAGCCCTACAAATTTTAACTTTTTCTTCAAAATCACTCTTGATTGTCAATTTACCTTTCGAGTTTTCCCCATAGTACCCTTGTTCTTTACAGCCGAACAACATAAAGCCAAGGCCCCCTTGTGAGTTTTTTACTCACTGCGTAGAAATCGATAGGAGTCAAAGGCCCCAAACTTTGTCATCTCACTTGGAAACATGTTTTCCTACTAAAACATTGTCAACAAATGACAAAACAAAGAAACAAAAATCTGTCCTTATTTTTTGTCTTCAGATGAAAATTATATGCAAAATGTAATAGTATGAAGTCAGGAAAATAAGAAGAAATACTAGCATCTTCTTTAACTTCTCACCTCCTTTACGTCTTTCTTCACAAGAGTAAAGAGAAAGAAGGGAAAATATTCAGGAGGGTAAGAAAAGGCGAGGAGGGAGGAACAAGAGCATCCCACCTAGAACTGAAAATTTTGAAGGATATGCAGTTTTTAACATCCCAAAAGAAACCACTGATCATATGAAAAGTATATTCCAGCGAACTTTGATAGCTATCTTCTTGATGTTTCCCTCCCATCTCATCCAGTTATAGGGCACTGACATAGTTTCCAAGAAGGCTGGCAATACACTTAGTTTATGTTGAAATCTATACATTGCTGTCTTCCAAACTGCACAGGAGTTGAATTAGTAAATTAAGAAAAGGAATGTGTTCCATATATAACTACAGTAGAGAATATATTCCAAACATAACTACAGTAAAACATATATGAGATTAATTACAAGAAAAGAAGTAAAGAGAAAAATCAAACCACAATTATACTCTACATTTTCATGGTAAGACTAACAGGTGATTCAAAATGAGAGCAGTTTTATATATCAACATTTACTGTAATCATTTCCACCAATATAGTCATTTCAAATACCAGAAAGGCAAGGCTACACTGATACAGTCTGTGTCTATATACCAAACCTGCATATTGAACAGTCTTCCATTGATTATACTTTGAAAAAGCTTATTTTTTAATTATTCATCTGCAATTTACAAAACTCTGTCCTCAATGAAACATTATAAGTATCTATTACATTTCAGAATTAATACTACAAAGAAAAGAGTACAAAGCATTATAGCATTGCTAGTAACTGTTAAAAATATAGTTTTTTTTAAAAATGTACGTCAAATACATGTTCTTAAAGAACAGGCTTAGAAATAAAACAACATCCAGAAATTTTAATAGCAGTTTTGACTGTGACTAGATATCTAAAGGTCGAGATTAAATAACAGATTATTCTTAATATTCAAGCTACTTCAAAAGGTATACTTTTTGTTTCCTTCAGAAGATGTGCCATCAGAATTAGTTTTATAATCACTTGCATGCAGAAGTTCTCTTTGGATGGTTTCTCTTTTCCCAATGAAATAAGAAGCAAGGTTATCATTAGTAGGGTCAAAAACAGATAGAGTTAGGAATTTAAAAGTAGATGAAATGGTGGTCATTCAGGAAAATGGGAGAGCCAGTAGACCTGAGTGATGGTCTGTAAACTTGCTCTACATTAGAATCAGCAATGGGGCTTTGGAAAAACCTCACTCCATATGCCTTCTTATTAAATTCTAATTTTGGTGGGTGGGTGTCAGTATAGTCAGCAGTGACACTCAGACACAGCCAGATTTTAGAATCATAACTAGTTCACATGAGTTTAGTGGTCATAAATAGAAAGTGACACCAGTCAGGACAGTGTACAATCGCCAAGTCCCTTGCACCAGTTGGGACACTGACTTGAAATAAACGGAACGTTAGTTTAACAACGAAGGAGATTTTCCTAGGTGATTTCAGTGGAGAGAAAAGGAAAAGAGTATTGAGGGTCAAGAATATCAGGAACAGAATATAATCACGTAGTATGAAGTCAATAAGAGAGAAGTGAGACTTGATGGTAACATGGCTCAAAGAACATGTGGTAGGTCTAAGTTTGGCAGAGTGAATTATTCTTGTTATTTGAATATTTAAAGGGAATAAGTGACAAAGCTAGGAGACAGCTACTCGACAATATGATGGTTTTAACTGTGATTTTGAAGGTGTATGGTAATTTATGACAGCAAAATGTATGGTAAGATCCTGAACAGTTCAGATGGGGTAGGAGAAAAGATAAAAAAACAATTGAGAGGTACTGGAAGGTTCATACATTAGACAGTCAGCTTCTTATGACTGCAACAGGAACAGAACTGGCAAATGTAACCAAGAGCCAGGAGCAAAAACTTCTGAGAATAAAGCAGAGTAACCCAACAGATCTGTGTATGTTATGTGGAATCATACAGACATGTAGTTATATAAATATATGCTTTTTAACTAGAATAATCAAGTAATATGAAGTGAAAAAGTAATTAGAAATATGATTAAAATAAAAGCATTAAGCGTTAAAATTTAACACCAACATTTTTGAGGCATACATATTAGACATTATAAATCTTTAAATACATTACATAATTAAATAATACATATAATGTATTAAATATTTCACATAATACAGAATAAATGATATGCTACAAAAATCACCAAAATTTTCTTCCTTTCGAAAGTTGTGCTCCTTTCCCTGCAACTGGAAGCTCCTCCCACTAGGGGTCTGAGTTCCCTCTGGAAACCCCCAGCATCCCTTTAACCTGACTGCACCTCCCCCTACACAGAGATGAGAAAAGAGACCTCCTCTATGTGATGTGTCTCCCCAGGTCCACAACTCAGGGCAGAATAAATGCTGACAGACAGAAGTTTCTGAGAACAATGAATAAAGAACACTTACAGGACTGGGGATAGAGTCTAGATCCAGCTTCTTTTGGGGCTGTGGCGGGCCGGCCATCTGTGCAGGACCTCCAGGGAAGCCTCCCGGGTAGGAAAGCTGTGCACCAGCCATCTGGGGGCCATAGTTGGCTGCTTGAAAATTTTAAAAAGAAACGATAATCCCAAATCCTGGATGGAAGACTTGCTGACAACATGTTGTCTAGCCAAACATGTTGTATATTTCCTCTTATTAAATAAGGCAAGGAGTTGAGTGTGAATAATTAGGTTTCTTTCTTTGCTCCCTCTAAACTACGCAAAAACTACCATTCCTTAAAAGTAAGTTATATAGAAACAAAGCTGATTTCCAGTTCAATGTTTCCATAGGTGAGCCCAGACCTGTCTTTGTCCCCTGCCCTCCTTACCCTGCTGAGGAGGATATCCGGCACCCAGGGCTGCACCTGGCGGAGGTGGCGGCTGGTACTGGGCATTCAGAGGAGGAGCCCCAGTAAGTCCATCCTGCCTATGGGGTGGTGAAGACAAAGGCGAGGTGCTGGGACCATTGAGTGTGGTGGGTGGTGGTGGAGGGACCTGAGATCCAGGCTGCAAAATGGATGGCTGTGGTGGTCGTGGTGGACCCTGGAAAGAGGCTGCTGACGGAAGGCCAGGTGGCCCTGGGCTGAGGGGAGCCAAGCCCGAACCTGTGCAAGAAAGAATATCAGCCTGCCTTAACTCTCTGACTTCTACCAGATACATGACAGACATACTTGTTTTCCAGACACACCAGCAACAAAGCAATATATATTTTTTGGGTGACAAATTTAGATGTCACCTAAAAAATTAATTATGATATATATACTTTTGGGTGATAAATTGAAATGTTTACTCAGAAAGTGACATTTGAGGCAGTTTACACATCTAAAAAATTTAAAAGGCCAAAACAACTTTTCTAATTTTAGTAAAAGGACAGACTTTTATACAGCTGAATTAACTTCAAACGATACATGCATTAATTATGACCTCTATATAATATAGTAGAAACATTATGTAACAAGCATTATTTGGACAATTTACTCATTCAACAAATTATTTGCATCCTGTGATTAACTTGGTTATTAATTCTCAAATTAATTAGAAATAACCAAAGAGAAAGGATGGGTCACTAAAGTGTTTTTCAATCATACTGGAAATGACCAGAAAACAAGATTACTTTTTCCTGTTACTAATTATGTCAAATTGAGTTGCTTCTCAAACACCATTCTCTTTTGGGGGACAGGAGTTGGGGATTAAACTCAAAGCCTTGTCTATCCTAAGGACATATTCTGCCACTGAAGCTACATCCCCAGCCCCAACACTTACCCATTTCCAAACTAGTAAAAGACAAATATTCTTAGAAGTTTTTACTGGTACTTCTAAAAAACTATGGTTAGGAGATACAAAATTCAACAAGATAAGTGGCTAACAATGCTGTTACTATTGTAGAGATTCCTATGGCTCTCAGAATACACAACATTTCTACTGATGTAAATCTTAACAATCTGTTCTCTCTCCTCTTTTCTGCCTCAGGACATCTGTTCTTCCATTCTTCCTACACTCAAAACATAGAATTAAAATTTACTGTGACACAATCAGTATATTGTTTTTGATTTTGGGTACCCACAAAAACTTACCTGTTTAAAACTACTATTATATTTCTTTAAAAATTTCAGTGTTTTAATATTTGTTTGTGAAATCAGTAATTTTCATTTTTTATTGTTACAGCACTGAATGTAATATATTCTGAGAGCCCTTCAATTATCTGAAATGGGTATTAGCATGTTCAGGAAAAAATGAATTATAGCCACAGATAATATCAATGATTTATATAAAAGGCATATAACGTACTATTTCATTACAGTACGCCAGGATTATGTATAAAGACAGCATTTCTCATTCAAAATAACTGTAGTCAGGCATGATGGCACATGCCTATAATCCCCACACTTTGGGGATGCTAAAGTAGGAAGATTCCAAGTTGGAGCTTAGCCTGGGTAACTTTACAAGATCTGGTCTCAAAAGAAAAGAAGAGAGGAAAGGAAAGGGGAGGGGACGGGAGGGGAGTGGAGTTGAGGGGAGGGGAGGGAAGGGAAGGGAAAGGAAAAAGAAAAGGAAAAGGAAAAGGAAGGGAAAGGAAAGGAAAGGAAAGGAAAGGAAAGGAAAGGCAAGGCAAGGCAAGGCAAGGCTCAGAATATAGCTTAGTAGAAAGGCCTTGGACTCAAGTTTAGTATCACAATAAATAAATAAGTACATAAATATCATGACACATCATTCTATGAACAATAATAATAAAACCGTTACCATAGCTGTTGATCTGCATAGCACCTAGCTGACTGCCCAGTTGAGTGACAGATGACGTGGACACAGAACTTGGATAAGATGATTGTGCAGAGGGTTGATATGGTGGGTAAGAAGGTACCATGTTGCTGGTCGGTGGAGGGCCAGGAAATCTTAGAGAAAAAAAGAACAAAAGGAGTGTGAAACAGTATCATAGAGTTTCTTAAGCTTGTGTTTCATACAATAAATGTCAGTAACTTCTAAAATTAAATAAAACCATTTTTATATGACTAGTACTATTGTCATACATTTAAGCTTTACATAAGCTGACAATGAATCATGTAACATCACCTCATATCTCCAACACAAATCAGAAAAACTAAATGCTTTGTGGTTGTATCTGTATGATCATTCTGCTTTTTCCCATTTTATTGATATGTATAAGTGCAAAATATAAAATTTACATTGATTTTGAGTATTTTGTACACATACATATCATGGCAAAGTTACATGACCTTCCCCTCTCTACTTTTGGCCCTCCTCCCATCTGCCCCTCACCAAGTTTCCTTTATTTTCCACACTAAGTTCCATGAGATAATTGTGATTTGGGTTTCTCATATCAGAGAAACGATTCGATATTTCACCTTCTGCTTCTGACTCACTTCACTAAGCATGATGGTCCCAAGTTGCCTCCATTTGCCTACAAAAGTCTCCAGCCCGTCTGTCTTTATATATACATAGTATTCCACTGTGTATAAATACAATTTGTGTATCCACTGGTCTGTTGATGGGTACTTTGGTGTCTTCCACATTTTAGCTATTGTTAGTCATACTGCTATGAACTTGGGTATAAATGTAAATCTGTTATGTGCTGTTTTTAACTCTTTCGGGAATATTCCCAGAGGAGGTATTGCTGGATGGAAGGGGATATTTACTTCCAGTCTTTTGAGAGACTTTCGTACTGTTTTCCATAGTGGTTGTACCAATTTGCATTCCCACCAGCAGTGCAGAAGGGTTCCTTTTTCCCCACAGCCTTGCCAGCACTGATTGCTATTTGAGATTTTTTTTTTTTTTTTTTTGTTCTCAGGCTTTCGTTATTGAAATTCAAATCTGAAAACATCTATTTCTGATTCATATTTTCCCCATTTTATTGATATGTATAAGCGCAGAATCTAAGGTTTACAATGAATGTGAGCATTTCGTGCACATACGTATCTTATCAAGGTGACAAGGACTTTCCCACTCTCCCTTTGTCCCTCCCCCTACCCAACCCTCCCTCCCTCCCCACCCTACCCGCCTGCTTCACTTTGTTTTTCATTTTTAAGTTCCATGAGATAGTTGTGATCTGGGTTTCTCATATCAGAGAGACTGTTCAATGTTTCACTTTCTGCTTCTGACTCACTTCACTAAACATGATGTTCTCAAGTTTCTTCCATTTGTCTGCAAAAGCCTCCACACTGTTGGGACTTTATAGATGCATAGTATTCCATTGTGTATAAATACCACAGTTTGTGTAACCATTGGACTGTTGATGGGTATTTTGGTGCCTTCCATATTTTAGTTATTGTCAGTTGAGTTCTTGATATGGCCTATCTCTCTGGAGTTAGATGATATCTTAGCGATACCTTGATTTGCATTTCCTTTATGGCTAGGGATGTTGAACATCTTTTCATTTATTTATTGGCCATTTGAACTTTTTCCTGAGTGAACTGCCTCTTCATTTCATTTGTCCATTTTTCAATAGGGTCCTTGATTTTGGGGGGTTTACTTTTCTTCAGTTCTCTGTATATTCTGATCATGAGCCTCCTATCTGAGGTGTTAGTGGTGAATATTTTTTCCCAGTCTGTTGCTTTTCTTTTTGCAGTGTTGATGATTTCCTTTGCTGTGCAGTAATTTTTTAATTTGACATGATCCCATTTGTTGATAATGGAGATAATCTCTTTTGCTTTTGGTGTCTCATTAAGAAAGTCTTTGCCTACACCTATGTCTTTTAGATATTTGCCTAATTTGTTTTCTAGAAGGTTCAATGTTTCACTTTTAATGTCTAGGTCTTGGATCCACTTTGACTTGATTTTGGTGCACTGTGACAGTTGTATGTCTGGGTTCATTCTTCTGCATGAGGATGTCCAGTTTTCCCAGCACCATTTGTTGAAGACAGTATCCTTTTTCCAGTGTATGCTTTTGGCTCCTTTATCAAAAATTAGGTAGTTGAGCGTATCTGAGTTTGTCTCTGCATCCTCAATTCTGTTCCACTGGTCTATCTGTCTGTTTTTGTGCCAGTACCACATTGTTTTTACAACTATTGCTTTATAGTACAGCTTGATGTCTGGTATTGCAATGCCTCCTTCCTTGGTCTTGTTACTAAAGATTGCTTTGGCTAGTCTTGGTCTCTTTTGGTTCCATATGAATTTAAGGATTATTTTTTCAAGTTCTTTGAAAAAACTTGTTGGTATTTTGATAGGAACCACATTGAATCTATATATCAGTTCCAACAAAAGCCTCATCCACACTGTTACCTGAAATACACAGACCATTCCCTGCAAAAAGGTACTTGGACTGGAATGATTCTGTAAGACATTTTGGAGTTGATAATCTTTTTTAATCTAAAATTTTCATCATCTTTTACCTTTAATTTGAACTTGTATTTTTTCTTTGTTTTGCATCTAAACAATGGCTACTAAATGAGCAATGCTCTTAATATAGATAATCTGTCAAAGGAGATTAAGGGGTGCCTTGGAGTCACAATATAAATCTTTACTTACTAATTTTAAATAAATATTCTATTTTCCTAGATGGCATACTCTGATTTCAATTTCTCTTCACAGGAAACTATTCTCCTAGTGGCCTGTGTCTTGACTTCCAGCTCTCACTGGCACTTGAGAGGTTAGGGGCTACTACAATTTGGATCTTGAGTGTCACCCAAAAGCCTCACGTTTTTGAAACTGTGTGTTATTGGGAGGTAGAGCCCGGCTGGAAGAGACAGATACTTGGGGTTTGGCCTGGAAAGATCGCACCAACTTGCTGGGATTGGGAGTGCCGAAGGCAGAGCTTTCAAGTGTATGTTTTTGATCTGTGGGCCAGGAATGGGTGGGGGGGCACAAACTGATAGTTTGAACTAAGTTAAAGAAGGAAGAAGAAACACTGTTACAGATTCTTCCTGGGAAGACTCTAGCCTAGCAGGTCTGCAGACTTGACTTTGCTGCTGCTTGGACTTTGCTTCTGTCTGCAGTGCGGTGAGCAGCTCTCCCATCCTCTCCCATGTACTACTACTGCTGTGAGCTGCCCACAGACAGACTGTGTGTGACCTTCAAAAACTGTGAGCTAAATAAATCTTTTCTTCCTTAAGTGTGGCTATCAGGTATTGTGTCAGAGTAACAAATAAATATTCTCTGAAACAGAAAACGAGTGGCTTGCCAACAGTCCTACAACTTGTGACAACACTAATACCAGTCTTTTCTCAGATCTAAGTAATCTTCTAAAATATCAAATTAATATTATCTTTCCATTTTCTCCATATTTCAAATTGAATAATTATTTTAAACAATACATAGTATTAACTTTAAAATCACTACTTTGACTGTATGTTAAACATATTTCCATAATAATAATAATATCCCATATTTTCACTAGAGAAAGATTACTCTGTTTTTTCCATATAGCTCACAAATACAAACTTTCTTATGACAGATAATTTGTCAAAGGTGTTATAAAATCAAAATGAATAATGCTATAGGCTCAAAATACTGGAAGAAAACTGTGAAATTGCTGTCCTGACAAAAATCTTAAAAGGATCAACAGAGTTAAACTAAATATTCTTTTATCTTTTAAGTGATTTTTTTGGAAAACAGTATGAATAAAGACAGAAATAAAAAAGTTAATTTTCATGGTAAGTTTTCTTTCTACTGGTCAACAACTAATGATACTATAGGTAAAAGATGCAGGGCGAAATATGACCCCTGCTTGATATACTTAAAATATGCTGTGTTTGGGCTCAGTGATAGAGGCCTGTAATCTCAGCATTCTGGGAGGCCGAGGCAGGAGGATTACAAGTTCAAGTCTAGCTTAAGCAACTTAGCATCTTAGCAAGAGCTTGTCTCAAAATCTCAGAAATCAAAAATGTGGGCTTAGAATACAGGTCAGTGTGAATGAAAGCCCTGGGCTCAATACCTAGTATAGAAAAAAAAAAAGTTATGGTCATTGATAAATACCTCCAATAAATGTTTTAATCATATAATTTGTAAATTCATTTTTTCTAAAAAGAAATTTTTTCTATTTTTCCACAAAAATAACACCTTTGCTTTTTTAAAAAAATAAATTATTCATGAGGAATACATATGGGAGTAATTGCACAGAAACAGATGTACAGGCACCTGGGGAATACATTCGTAGATGCAGTGAAGCTTAGTTACAAAGTTTAGATATGGTAAATACTGACAAAAACAGCAGCTAAGTGGCAGAAAATGTGTTATTCATTTAAGAAAAAAAGTCTTCCCAAATATTTGCAAAGTTATTTACAAATGTTAATTTTTTAAAGGATAAAATCGTATGAACCATGTTTTATATAGCCATTAGAGGTAGGGCAAAATGTCTTTGAAACATAAATAGGCTTAAATTTTTTTACATTTAACAAGTTAAAGATTTAAAACGAAACAAGAAAAGGAACAGCCATCAGCTGTATCTTTCAACCCACTAATGACTCATCCATCAGTTAGTATATGCACTGGGGGCTAAACTTCAGAAATTCATGAATAATGGTTCCTTTGTGACCTCTTTAAACATTATAAATCCTAAACAAATTTGGTTTTTAAAAGATGTGTTTTTAACTTAAAAATAAAAGTGAAACAGCATTAAATAATTACCAAAAATCTTTACATAAAAAAGATTAACTGAACATTTAAAACACAGAAATTGTTTAACACTTTTCAGTTTTATTATTTCAATAGTTTAGCTTATTCAAAGTCAAGTAGGCTTGTGAGTGTAACAATCCAGGCCTTTCAGCCCCTAGCCTAGACACCTGTGGAACCATAGGCAACCTACCTAATCTTGGTAGCTCTCAGCTTCCAAGTTATACACAGCAAGAGGCAGAATGGAATGATATCATTCTGTGCTACGGAATAACGTGATTAAAACCAACAGTCAGCAAGAGTTATGTTTCTGAGCTGTGAAACATTCAAACACGAATTTTTCAACTTTGTATTCCACTGAATGTCAAGAAATAGGCAGATTCAACAGAGAAGGAGTAAATAAAAAAAAATAACCACCTGAAGATTAATAAAACATCATAGTAACCTTGGCTCGGTGGCGCATGCCTATAATGGTCAGCACTCAAAAGGCTGAGGCTAAAGTGAAGTGAGGCTGAGTTTGAGGTCAGCCTGGGCTACACAGTAAAGTTCAGCCTGGACTACAGAGTGAGACCCTGTCTCAACAAACAAAAAACAGCAACAACAAAATGAAAACACTTGGAAGGAAGATGCTGTTATGACTTAACAGGTTCCATCAAAGTACATTATATACATGGAACACACCAAAAAAACACATGAAAACTAGAGGGGAGGGTGAGCAAAGGAGGAGATAAGGGGACTGCTTGAACTATGTTATGTGCATAAATAATATGGCAGGACGAAACCCATTAGTCTCTATAACCAATTGCACAAGTAAAAAAAAAGTGGGGAAGAAAATAAAAGTACTTATAGGAGGGACCTCAGCCACTAAGCTCTCCTACCCACTCTCATGGGACCGTAGAGTCCCTGCCCTCTGAAGAAGGCAGCATTCAAGGTACCATCTGGAAAGTGTGAGCAGTGCTCACCATCAGCAGTGTTTGATCTTAGACCGGTACCTTAATCTTGGACATGCCAGCATCTAAAACTGTTAAACACAAACCTCTGTTTTTCAAAAATTGCCTAGCCTCAGTTTCTATTAGAGTAGCACAAAGTGGACTAACATGGGTGCCACATTTTTTAAGATCTAAATAAAACAAAATATGGATTTTTAAATACTCAGTCCATCAAGCAGAGTAAACAAAAGATCTGTTAAATTCAATCACTGCTTTCCACAGTTAAGAAAAGGGAAAAATATTCATTTTCATCGCTCCCCCCTTTTCCAATACAACCAAATTCTTAAAAACCAGGTTTAATTTGGGAGCCTGATTCTCCTTTTCCCACCAATTCACTGCTTTCTGGCAAAAATAAATCAATTACAATTGACTAAAGGCTTTTTCTCTTTATAATCAAAAATGACTTTCAGGTTATAGATCTTAACAGATTAATTCCATCCAGCAGCAATCCTTTGTAGAAAATGTTAATGTTACTTATAAGTTAAAGGTATTTTTTGCCTCTATCAATTAAAAGAACAAGTGACTTGATAACATTTTTAAATATTATCAAATATTATTTTTGAAATAGCATTGTTTAAAAACAAAAAATAGGTAAATTTGAATCAATATAGTAGCTTTGAATTAAATTTTTGTTTTGTTTAAATTTGGCAAAAATTAGATCTTTTTGTTTATTTTTGAGACAGGGTCTCATAGCGCAGGCTGATCTTGAACTCATTATGGAGCCCAGGCTGGCCTTGGACTCAGGGCAATCCTCTTGTCTCAGCCTCCAGAATGCTGTGATTACAGGCTTGCACCACCACGCCTGGCTTATGTGGTGTTGGGGAATAGAACTCAGGTACAGGCAAGCCCTTTAACCGCTGAGCCATTCCTCCAGCGCCCAAAATTAATTTCTTGAATGGGAAATCCAAAAAGAATAGTCACACTTCACCCGTGCCCCTTGACAACTGTCACCAGACTGCTATGACTCACCTTCCTAATCCCTGAGCCCTTTGCCCTTGCACTGCACTACACGCACATGTATTTGTTCCTTAAGGGCAAGGTGACATGACAACCACGGAGGCTTAGTCTGAAACACTACTCTCATCTCTGACTTTTCATTTTTAAACCCATTTCCAACCTTCAAATCAGCACTGACTTGTCCCAAGAGTGAAGAAAAAGAAATAAAATCTCATTGTGCTTCCTAGTCATAGTAAAAGCAGATTCTGAATTGAGTTGTCCTAAGTAATGAGACTGAGCTTGAAGGATGGACAAGCTACAATGGTAGACTTTCTATCCAATAATACGGTATTCCGTACTACTTAAGTGACATTCACAACCCCTCACACCTACTGAGTCCATGTGCTGCAATGGGCGCTGTGCACCGTGCAAGACACTTGGATCCCTGAAGCCACATACTACTCTACCATTAGGGATAAGCAAAATGAGGCACATAAGAGGTAAGAACAGCCATGCATGACTTAACGATAGAACATGTTCTGAATATGCATCATGGGGTAATTTGTCCATTATATGAATACCACAGGGTATAGTCACATAAATCTGAATAGAATAGCCTATGAAACATCTGGGCTGTACGGTACCTGGGTATTGCAATGCCTCTTGCTGCTAGGGCTGTGACAAACAAAATGACACAGAATGAAGTCAAGCACAAGAGAAAATGACACAGAAAAGGTGAGGTAGATGAGGTTGCCTTTTTTTTAATAAGTGGAAGGAGTACACTCTAAAATAATAAAAGTATAGTATAATAAACACATAAATCAGTAACAGTCATTTTATGATTATCAAGCGTTAGGCTCTACATAGGGTGATGTTACACTTCCATAGGACTGGCAGCATTTGATTACACTAGCATCACCACAAGCACATTAGTAAGCTTCATCATAACTGACAGGACTACTGTCATACTACTGGCAGGTGGTCTGCCATCAATGGAAACATGGCTGTGCATGCGACAGTAACTTGTCCACCTAGTAGCCACCCACAGATATGGTCAGCAAACATATTCTGACTCTAGAGACTACGCTCTGCTCTGTCAGACCCTGTGCTGAGCTCCCAACCACACAGATAAGGTCAACCTTCTGGCAAGGTCCATAGATTTTTATCCAGAAGAAGCCTTCAAATGAAATGGCAAGACATCAGACAGACCACTCCAGGCCAACACCAGTCACCAAAACCCTTCCTCAAAACCAGCTGTTCAATCTGTGTTTAAAAACAAATGAAAAACAAGCAAAAACTCACCTGAGATGTCTCTTGTTTACTTACAATGATGCTTTTTTCCTCCTTTCCTTCCTTTTTTTCTTCTCCTTTTTTTTTTCCTGTGTACTAGGGATTGGGCCCAGCGTCTCTGTACTCTGACTTATATCCCCAGTCCTTTTTATTTATTTATCTATCTTATTTTAAGACAGGGTTTCAGTAAGTCCCTACATTGTCCAGGCTGGACTTGAAATTGCAGTTCTCCTCCTCAGCCTTTCAGAAGTTGGGTTTACATGTGTACACCACTATGCCAGGGATCCCCTTTTTACTTTTGGACTGAGAATTCTATGTGCTTACTTTATAAATGATGAATATGAGGGAAAGAAATGTCACCAGCATTTAGTTAGCAGCTTAAAGCAGAAATAGTGTCTTGGTTCTCAGTGTTTCCCTTCCCAAAACAAAGGCAAGGGCCCTAGAGTTAGTTTACAACTAAAGACCTGTGACATCCTGCTCTGTGCCAAAACCACAACCACACTTACACTAGCCTCATCCTCTTGTTTCCTACATTCTCCTAGCTACACTTCAAAGGCAGATGTTGTCATGATAAACAAGAGCCAGGAAGTATCCAACTCATAAGTGCCCTACAGGAAAGTTAACTTTTGGTTAAAAAAAAAAAAATCCCAGAAGGAGGGGCTGGAGGAATGGCTCAGT
>PVKB01005859.1:63991-82128 GCA_004027205.1 Ctenodactylus gundi
TCCAAGGTAAACGCTGCTGGAGCTTGACTCTGGTTGGCAGCAATAGCCCTCAGGACAAACAACACTGGGATTTCCAGCAGGGAAGGTGTGATGCTGGCTCCCTGCCCAGATGTCAGTCCCTTGTGGGGTGCAGGCTCTAAATATCTCAGGTATCTCATATGTTGGCTTCTCCAGGCCTGCCTCTAACTTCTCTCTTTCTCAATTTATCATACACACAAACATAAGATTTATTTCCGGTGTTTCTAGCCCTGCCAACTGAGACTTTTTCACTGGCATCTCTGAGTGTTCTGTACTGAAGCCAAGACTTCACTACAGGCTTCAATCTCGTTGTATTTTAAAATATTTATTAAGCACTTATTGGCACTGAGCTCAGTCTTTAAAAAATACAGCACTTAAAATTTTATGAGAAATACAGATCATAGGTATCTAAAGGGATTATTAACACAGAATTCTAAATTAAACTGAATATAACTCAAAACTACTTATTGATACAAATAATTTTTGATACATTTAAAACTGTTTTGTAATACCTTTTTCTCTAACTTTTCTAAATGCTTGCTTCCTATGGCAGCTTTCTAGTACAACTTTTCAAGGCTGTGTGTGCTAACAAGACGTTAAACTTTCAACCAATAAACATGGGAGACAAGAAGGTACTTCTGAACCACTTTAACAGAATACACAAATGAGGGCTGGAACCCACTTAGCTCACCTTTGAGAAGGAGGACCTGCAGCACGAGCTCCATTCTGGTCAAACTGATGGGGTCCAGAAGGTGGAGGGACAGAAGACATCGTCACACCAGGGGCAGAGGCCCCCAAGTGCCCTACTGGTTTCATCACACCTGCAACAGAAGGACATACATTTAGAAGCATATTAAAATACAAAGAAAGATGAAACAAAGTTGAGAGATTAAGAATGCAAAAGGAAAAGGAAAAGAGAAACAAATGAGTCAAGACAAGATACTCTTCCAAATTGCTTGAACTATTCCTTATATACCTGTCAATGCCAAACTCCAGCATGTATTTATCATAATGATAAACGAGCATATAAGAAACCACTGACGTAGGCACAGGCTTGCATTCCCAGCACTCTGGGAGGCAGAGGCAGGAGGAAAGCTAGTTCAAGCCCAGTCTAGACAACCTAACAACGTGGCGACACAAAAATCAAAAATAAAAATGGGCTGAAACTGTAATTCAGTGTGAAGGTTCTGGGCTCAATACCCAATATCATAAAAATAATTAAGAAGATAGGTAAAACATGTAAGGAAAAAAATCATTTAAAAACACCAAGATGAAACTAAAACAGAGGAAACAACTTTAGCATGTAGTAGAGGCACCATGATAGAACATGCTATCACACAAAGAACATCAGATCTCAATGAAAAGTGCCACATATGAATATTAGAAAATAAATCTAGGGAAAAAAAACCCCAGTGAGATGCATGGTAGAAAATCTCAACTTTAAACATGAAAAAAAAAAACCTCCATCAAAAATATCTTTTGAATTACAATAGGAGGAAAGCAAATGGAGAGTGGAGTCCATTTCTGTAACAAACACTGAGCATATCCTTTGAAGCTTCATAATTTTCCCAAGTCCTGAGTGTCTGGAGAACTGCTCAAGTCATCACACACCCAACAGTGTGGGATCATGTCCAATTATTTGATGCCCTTGGTAGTGATTGTGTTTCCACTCATAAGCAGTTCTTCCCAGATGAAGTCTCTGAAAGGATTTTCTTTGGAACTTTTTTCAGGTACTTTTTTCTTCTAAAGACATTGTGGCAAAGCGGAAAAGTCATGGGACTGTTTAGAGTAATTCACAGCCCCACTTGCTACTTACTTGGAACTGTGAGGTCTAGGAAAGAAACCTACCTTTGAGGACTTGCTTCCACTTGCAAAATAAAAGTGAGAAACATGCCTAACCTCTTAAAAGAAGAAAGAGAAAACTATAATTGTTCTATTTATTTTTTCCACTTCTATCCTGTTTGTTTTTGCTCAATTCTAGTGTTTGCTTTTTTTTTTTTTTTCAGTGTTATGGATTGAACTCAGAGATTTTGCACTGAGGTGTATCCTCAGTCCTTTTTATTTATTTATTTTGTATACTGACACATGCTTTTGCTAAGCCACTAAGTTGCCCAGGCTGGGCTCAAACTTGGGATCGTTCTGCCTCAGCCTCCCAGAGTGCCAAGATTGCAGGCTTTTGCCACCACACTTGGCTGTAGTCAATCTTCTCTGACCCTAGCCTCTTCTTCACTATACTCAGTGAGGACCTCATTGCTACCTGTGTGCACTCTTCTTCATATCTGGCCTTATAACAGTATTTTAGACTAATACATCTCCTTTCTTCTGTGATCTTTCTTCAGCAAGTCCGTTCCATCAGGTAGAAGGGAAACGACTGGATGACTTGTAGCCACCTGGAAAGAGTTCTAATATATATTCATATGTATTTATCATGATACTTTGTAGAAGGTGCCTCAAGGTACTTGAGTAACTTAGAATAACATGTGACCAGTGAAGTGGCAGTCTATGAATATATTGAAACTTTCACATAAAAATTTCTTCTCTAAAAACAAGTTGATGAATTTCATTATATTAAGCCTACATTATATTAAGCCTATAGTTCTATTTAGTAATTTTCCATATACTACACACAAAAATAAATATTTCTAATCAATTTTAACTCTTAACTAAAAACATAAAAATATATATTAATGAGGTGCCAGGTGATATTTCAACACATTTATAATTTTTGTGGGTTTTTTTAAAGGTAAAAACCTTCAAAATCCTTTCTTCTAGCTATTTGAGATATATAGCATGTTATGGTTTAGATTGGAACCATCTGCTGAAAGTCTCAAGTTTGGTCAACATAGTAGTTGTACAAAAGGGTGCATCCCCTTCTCTGGCTCCTCCTCCTCTCTCTGCTCCTTGGCAGGCCTGGGCTGGGCAGCTGCCCTCAGTTACAGGCCTTCCGCCATGCCCTTTCAGCTTGGAGCCAGCTAAAAAGGGACAGAATCCTCTCAAAACCATGAGCCGAAAGAAACCTTTCTTTCAATTGCGGGTGTCAGGTATTTTGTCTCAGCAACAGAAAAGTGACCATGACACAGAATGCAATGTATACTGCCCCTCTGGCACTACAGCACTCCAGAACTCACTGCCCTATTTCACTGTGACTTAGTACCTACTGATCAATCTTTCTTTTCCCTCCCTTGCACCTACTACCATCAGCCTCTGGTAATCTCCATTCTACTCTCTACTTCTATGAAATTAACTTTTTTTTAAAAAAAATTCTGTGTACGAATGAACTCATATAAAACTTATCTTACTGTGAAAAAAATTATCCTTGTAACTCTCTATTTTCTTGATATCCTAAACCTCAAACCTGGCAAAGTGAAAAGCATGACACTTGCAATCAGATGGGATCTGATCCACCCCCACCCATACCATTTATTAGCTGTGGCTCTGACACTGGATCACTGTTTATCTATCAGAGTCATGGCTTTTAGCACTGTGTCAGGCAATAATGTCACCTGCCTTCCAGGGTTGGTCTGAGAATTAAATAAAACAAGGTTTTGAGAGTATGCAAAACAACTCCTTCTTTTGGGCTGGGTGTGTAGCTCAGTGGTTTGAATGTTTCTGCCTTGCAAGCACAAGGCCTAGGCCTGTAATCCCAGCACTCAGGAGTCCCAGGCAGGAGGACTGCCATTGAGTTATAGGCCAGCCTGGGCTACATAATGACTTTAGGACCAGCCTGAACTACAAAGTGCCTCAAAAAAAAAAAAAAAAGAAAAAAGAAAAAGGTTCTTCTTCTGGCCATACACCCATACTCTTTGCCTCTTTGCCCTTCTTCTTTTTTTTTAAGTATTTGTGTTCTAACAATAAATATATACAATAATTCATGCAGAATTGTATTTTTACTTTCAAAACACTATTTTGAGCAAAGGTAGAACAATCATAACAGTAACCCTAAAATCTTTTCAACTTAAATAATTACATGCACTAACACTAAAGAAACCAAACACATTTTTATTTTTTAAATAAGTAGTTGGTAGCCATCAAGCCCTACATGGGTGAGACAATTAAAAAAAGAATTCTGATATACCCAAGCAAAACTACTGCCCTTCAATCTCATTAATCTCATCTTTTTTTCAGAAGTCAATTCTATAGTGATAATTCAACTCATTCAACGCATATTTTTTTAAAAAAAAAAACATGGCTTTGCAGTACTAAGAGATCTTAGGGAAGAAACCACCACGTAAACAAAGGAGGCAAGGACATGTGAGGACTGCTAACATATGTAAAGGACTACCTAACTCTTCCTGGGGAATCCACCATCAAAGAGGCAGAAGCTCCTGAGCTGAATCTTAAAGCTAAAAGGCTTCTTGGTGGAGAAAACAGAATGGGGATTCTACACAGAAGGGAAAGCTTGTGAAAGACAGTATGGCATAATCAGAGACTTGTAAAGGAGACCATAAAAAAAGATAAAAGTTAAAAGAAATAGACGCATTCTACCTGATGGAAACTTCACAAAATGTATAAATGCACTGTAATCATATGGTACCCCATGGTACCCCATTAATATATACGTTTTTATGTGTGGACACATTGTGGGGGTTTGTGGCCACAGTGGACAATGTTGGACTGGTTGGGGTCAGATTCCCAAGTCCGCATACCATTTGGACTCTATCCTCAGGGAAAAGGGAAGTCTGCAACATTCTTATCTGAGAAGTCAGAGTCTTCCTCTGGCCTCATACTACCATTTTCAAAAGTGATCAGACACAAAGAAATCAATTTTATTTTAAAGACCAGAGAAATTCAACAGGAAAGAAACACTTCACAGAGGGAATGAACTATACTAATGCCAAAAGGAAAACAAAGTATATCTAAAATCACAAAGCTGTCTTTAATATAACAGCAAACAGTATGTGCTGTTGTATTCAACATTGGTTCAGGTCCTTTTGTGGCTTGCCTTTCTGTATGGTCCTGAGCTGGAAAGATGGAAACTCCATTTCCTACTCTCTTCTGCAATGTAGGTTGGCTCTCAGTCCTCAGCCAGAGATGATTCTGCCACTGAAAGAAAGTTTGGCAGTATCTGGGACATTTTAGGGAGTTACAGTTCCTGGAGAAAGGAGTTCACACTGGTAACCAGTAGGCAGAAGCCAAAGCTGATGTTAATACCCTTTAGTCACAACAGCCCTCTACATACACACGTGTGCAGACCCTAAAGGATTAGCTGGCCCCAAATAGCCAAAGTACTGAGATTGAGAACTGCTCCTCCAGAAAGCAGTATGCTCACCCCTAATTCTTCTCCACCTTTTATATGCATGTAGTTATTCTCAGAATGCATATTGGATCATGACCCTTTCTGGATTAAGACATTTCAAAGGCACTGAAATTCAAATAAAGTATAAATTTCTTGACATGGTCCACTTTCCACTTCTGGTACTCTATCTACCAGACTTTATCCACTAAAATTAATGCATAAAGAATTTAATCCAACAAAGGCAGGTATTTTTAGAATACCTATGATGGTAAACACAACTTTTTTGGCTGATAAATGCTGCAGCTTACCACTCAATTCACTGAATAAATATTTATAATCACTTCAATTTAGCCATTCTATAACGCATACATGTTTCAAAACGTTACACAAAAAGTATATACGTGTATATATGTATGTATATTTATACACACTTATTTGTCAATCAAAATATTTTATGGACTGGAGGCAGTTACAGCGCTTGCCTGCTTGCATAGTAAGCACAAGGCTCTGAGTTCAATACCCCAGCATCACATAAGCCGGGCACGGCGGCACACACCTGTAGTCCTAGCACTCAGGAAGCTGAGGCAAGATGATTGTCTTGAGTTTGAGACCAGCCTGAGCTACACGGTTGAGTTTAGGAACCAGTTTGGACTGCAGAATGAGACCTTGTCTCAAATAATACCTATATATTTTAGATATATTAGTTTTTTCAGTTGCTTTGAAACAAATGAGTACCCTCTCTGATTCAGGCACATCTATGATCACACAGAGTGGTAATGGCATAAAGGCTTGCACTGTATCAGGAGAATACAAAAGGAGACAGACTTAAAAGTCATCTGGAAGAAGACTATGGTCAGAGATGTCTACAGAGTCTGAAGGACGCACGTGAGGATAAATCTGGTTTTGGACAATGTGGAGGCATTGGGGCACCTTTCTGGTAGAGGGAAGTGCTATCCAGGGAGCAAACTGTAATCAATCTCCAAATGACCATAACTTATAATCCATGGAGTAGGGGCTGGATAAATGGCACACTGGTGAAAGCCCTTGTCCAGCAAGCACAAGACCGTGGGTTTGATTCCCCAGAATCACATAAGCTGGGCATAGTGGCACACACCTGTAGCACTTGGGAGGCTGAGACAGGACGATTATCATGAGTCTAAAGCTAGCCTGGGCTCCATAGTGGGTTCAGGATCAGCTTGGGAAACAGAGCAACACCTTGTTTCAAAAAGTAAAAATAAACAACCACCCCTCCCCCCGGCCCCCCGCCAAAAAAAGGAAAAAAAAAATGAAAGCATTGTAATGATTTTAAAAAAAAAGAATCCATGGAGTAAAGGGTGTGAGAAAAAGTTGAAAGTAGATTTGTATACTATGAAGAACCCCTCTTGCTCAAGAGAAAGGCAGAGTTAGACTTGGGGATAATGGGTAAGAGACCACTTCATTAATCTAGGCGAGAGATGGTCAGATTAAACAAAAGGTGGCAAGAGAATAGAAAAGAAGCAAGTGGGAAAGATGTTTAAAAATGCTTTGAAAAGATTTTGGAAAATCAAGTGGAGAGTGGAGGGGGAAAGGGAGAATTTTTTTTTTTGATAGTGAAAGTTTTGGGTCTAGATCACTAAATAAATGATGCTGACATGATATGAGATGCCAAGAAAATGGCTGTGAAGTGAGGATAGAGAGTGAATAATATTCACTTTTATATGTCATACTTATACATATATGAGAAGTTCCTTGCTTTCTTGAGAGACTTGGGCATGACTTATGGCTCTACTCATGACAGCTCTGTAATGTGGCATAACAGATATTATTTCCTTTCCTGCAAAAGAGAGCTAATAGCCTACTATATAAATTATAAATGGATTAAATAAAGAAATACATATAAATCTTTTAGGACAGTTTTTGATATATGGTAAACATGTACAATGGAATAATACATAATTATCATTACATATAAATATTGAGGAGGAATGAACTGGATAGCAGCCAGAGAAAAGTGATGTTACGGTTCCTATAGGATCCATCCAGTTTTGGGGATGACTGGTCTACAACAAGAGGAGGGATGTCTCATCTAAAGGTCTTTAAAAATCCGAGGACGATTGAGAAAATCCCCTTACTCCTTGTTAGCAGAGCTCTCTCATCATTTTCAATATAAAACTCTCCTCCTTGCAAATAAAAAAAAATTATCTGAGAAAGACTAAATCATCAAGATGACTTTCCACAGAAAATTCCCAACCTCAGAGAATCTTCTGCAACAAACCTGCTAACACCAAGCCTCCCTCCAGGGCCTTCTTCACCCCTTGAAAACTCTTCAAAGCATACCACCAGGTATGGCCTGGATCCTAGACATCCCAAATATCTAACCTAGGCATAGGGAGCATGGAGAGTTATTCCTGACTTAGGACATGGCTCATTTCCACAACACACTGTCATGACATGTAAGTGGCATATAGATTTTCCTCGACCAATCCTCCTTATAACATTTATAATTTGATCTTTGTGGATCCTGTAGAAACTGTAAATCCATCTTTCTCCAGTTCCTCTCCACCCCGGTGGACCATTTTCTTTGTCATTTATATACAATGATATATCTGTTCCACGGATTTGAGCTGAAGTCCCTGGTGTTCTTTCGAAAGCCCAGGAACTGCCTTACTTGGGTATTGTCAGGGAACTTAGGACCACCAGACCTGAAACACAAGCTATTATGAGTCTCAGCCCTATCTTAATGAACATCTATTCCTCAGGCAACCCTTTGATGAGGACGGTAGTGTCATGCTTGTTGACTGTCATCAGAACAGATACTGTCAGTCTCACTCTTTCACTTATTTTTTCCCAACCTCTGCCCCTATTAGAAAAGATTTTCTACAGGGTACCATATTTTATAGCAACCAACATTGCTCAGCAATCATTTTAAGGCAAGGCTGCATTTTTCTTGCTATTATTATCAGTGAGTAATCTTATTGTACATATCTAGCAGTATTTTTCTGACCTTAAAATTGATTTTATAAGACTATTACTCAAAACACTTCGACACATATATATTTAATACATCTTAAGTGTTTGCAATAACCTCTTGCCCCTCACTATGAACAAGAACAGTAAGAACAAAACACCCAAGAAATCATATTTGCTTTAGTCTCTACTTGAAAATCAAACTTGTATTCCAGAGATAATCAAACTGATAATGTCAGATTTGGCTATGACAGCCTTGTCCAGTCATCCTATTTTCTCAAGCCACGTACCACATAATGATCATCCAATTTTTTCAAGTTCCCTCTTTCAGAACATCCTACGTCTCTGAGCCTAGATGCAAATCATCACACACAAGCAAAATTAACACACTTTACCTGGTGCAGGAGCTGCATGGGAAGGATCTCCATAGTGCCCATAATTAGGTGAAGAAAAGCCTATTCCAGGCTGGGACTGAGAATAGGGAGGCGTAGCCACATAGCCTTGTTGACTCATTATGAAAATATCATTCCAAATGATAGTTCTACAAAAGAATCCTGCAACAGGAAAACAAACAAACAAAAAAGTCAGGAGGGTTTTAGTTCCATTAAAAATACAAACATTACTATTAAATATTTACAGTGGTAAGAGGAAAAGAACAAGTATCAGGTGCATGAGATGTCTTATACAATATACTATATTATTATCCTCTAAAAAGGGTTCAACTATAGCTCTTCAGAGGCTTAGTAATATCACTTCAACAGTATTGAGCAAATGCTCAGGCATAAAACCTGAACAGCAATTGCCAACCACTTCTTCTACTAGAAGCTTGAAGTGCTTCACACAGTTTCTCTCAACTGTTACCACTATTTTATGCTTTTGGGTTTCACAAACACATTTCAGCAGAGGAGTATCTGGAGTCACTGAATTGAAGGATCGCCAAAACTCAAGCAGAATGCAACCAGATGATTTAGGTCTTGGGCCTCTTCAGTGCTCTTTCAATTAGCAGTTTGACTTTGTTAGAACAAACAGAAATCATAGACCATCAGACATATTAATAGAAGGAGATAAAGTTGGTAATGGCTTGAGTCATAATTTTTCCAAGACAAGTGACAGCTACAATCATTTGAGAGTTGTCAGTCGTTTCTCAAAGAAGACAGAATTGCTTTCTGTTTCAAATGCTATCACACCTCTAAGAATATATGAATTTGTATTTCAGAAGCTAAGAAAGTGTAATTTTGTATGCTTGTATACAAACAGATGTAACGTCCATCTTGAGTCATCAATTTACTTAAAACTTCACCTTTCTAGTTTTTTAACAAAATAAGAGATATGTCATAGGATTATTTTCAAAAAATGTTTTAAAACAAGACAGTTTTCTGGATTCTGGCAAAAGAAGTGGGGTTGCACTTCTTCTCTGCCAATACTCTGCTGCTTGTCAGGGAATAAGGTAAAAAAACCTCTCTGGACCCCAGTTCCCTCTTTTAGAAAACGAAGCTTCAAAAAAGAAACCTTTTCAGATACAAAGCAAGGATTTGACAATTTCCAATTTCTTCACTCAGCACACACATATTCTTCCTCTGACTTGCTGTTTTTTAAAAGAAGGATTGGTGACACCAGCTAAGTCTTTGGAATCTGTTCAGAAAACGACGACTGGATTTAAAATTTAAAGCCTAAATTTTGTGATTTGGCTTCATTTTCACGTTAAATTGTCTTCAAATCAATGCAAGCAAGTAACATTATTACGAGACTACAGTTTTCTCGTTGGACAGAGAAATACAAAGGTGAAGAGAGGCAAGTAATGGCTCTCTGGTCCACTTTGGTCCTGGCATTTTCCCTCCTCCCACTCAGCATAGAGAGAGAGACGTGGCAGACTGAGCTTTGGTCAGGCTCCTCCAACCGAGCACATTTAGGAAGTCGGCACAAACACACCTACGCAGCAGCCTGTCGCTGGGTGCCAGTAAAGGAAGGCTGAGATGCTCTCCCCAGACGGCAGGAAGCAGCCAGGTCCCTCTTCAATGATCCCGAATGTGCTTCCTCCCGCAAACCAGTCTGCCACGTCAGACTTCCTCACCCCAGCACCAAGTTGCCGAAACCTGACTCAGCTTCCAGAGCCGGCACGGCATCAAGCCACCTAGCACCAGCAGGCCTCGGATCAAAATCCAGAGCGCTCGGAGCCCAGAAAGACCCCCTCGCCCGTTCCCGGGGGGACCAGGGTGCAGTCTCACCCGGAACGAGCTCAGATCTTGGCAAATCCGTTTTACTCTCAGCTGAAAGACACGGCTGACATTTTCTCTAGGAACGTCCCGAACACGTAACTCCAGGAATGAGGAGATTAAGTTGGTAGGAGGTCGGGGAGATCGCCGGCCGGGACGCCGTGCAGGTCCCCGCCGGCAGCCCCCGCGTCCCGGCGACACGCCCACGCCCCTCCCGGCCGCCCCTCCGCGTCCACCAACCGCACCGACAGTCCGAAGGCGCCACGCAGGACGCGGCCTCCCGCGCCCCTCCACAGGTGGGCAGCCAGCCCGCCGTG
The DNA here is from genome assembly GCA_004027205.1 of Ctenodactylus gundi. Taxonomy (NCBI): domain Eukaryota; kingdom Metazoa; phylum Chordata; class Mammalia; order Rodentia; family Ctenodactylidae; genus Ctenodactylus; species Ctenodactylus gundi. The sequence goes on from PVKB01005859.1 coordinate 74,722, forward strand.
CCCCGCGGCGCGGGGCCCGCGCCGCAGCCCGGTCCAGCGGTGCCCGGCAGGCGGCCGTCCCGCGCGCCGCATTACCTGGTCCCGGCCCCGCACGCCGCCGGCTTCCTCAAGCCCGCGCTTCGGCTCCCGGTGACGGATGCCCCGGGTGACCCAGCGCCCGTCGCCACGCTTCTGCCCCGGCCCGCTGTGCCCGCAAGCTGGCCTCCCAGCGCGCAGTTGCAGCCCGGCTGGGAACTGCCACGTCAAACCGCCCCGGCCGCGCGCCCCCGGCGCCGGGGCTTGGAGCGGCCGCCGCGCCCCGTGTGCGCATGCGCGCGAGCGGCGCCGGCGCGGCGGGGCGGGGCGCGCGGCCAGGGGCCAATGCGCTGCGCGTCCCCCTGCTTCTCTCTTTCCGTCTTTTTCCGGTCGTCCGCCGACTGCGCTCCTTTTCTTTTCCTTGCCTCGTCCCCAGTAGCCACCCCCGCCCCCCAAACATGGGAAAGACTTCATTGTTTTGGGTGAGTTAGAGTGGCATGTCAGGGTGGAGCCCCGTAGGAAGGCGAGGGGCGCGTAACAGAGGGCTCATTCATTTCTTCATTCAACAGGTTGCGGATTCAGCGGTGCCCTTCACGTAACGCACGAAGAGCTGCGATAGTTCAGGTACTGCGCTGCCTGTACAAACAGGAAAGAACACACGTTTCTGGACCTTAAGGAAATTAGCTAAAAGGAGGGTTTGTCACATGTGCGTAGACAGTCTAATGACGTATTGGTATTGGGGCAGTGCAAACGGGAAGAACCTTTAGCAGCCTGGTGAGGTGTGAGGTAGGAGGGGGTGAAAGGTGTCTCCGCTGGAGAGCCCGGGGAAAGCTGTTTCCATGGAAACTAGGTTTGCCGTGTATTCCTGGTCTGAAAGAATCTGGCAGGGCCCAGGCCAAAACGGGAATTTCTACATGTAAAAAAAGCATCAAACATTTAGGTAACCGCCCTGAGAGAAACAGTTGAAAAATTAAAGATAACCTTTAGGTGACCTGGAACCTGAATTTATTATCTTGCCTTAAAACCGTGACATGTTGAGCTGGAGAAATAGCTCAGCGGCTGAAGCTCTTGCCTAGCAGATGCTAGGTACCTGAGTTTAACTCCCCAGCACCACATAAGCTGGGTGTGGTGACACGCATGACATATTGTTTGCGTTTTCACCAACTATTGCTAACAAAGGCCTTCGTTCCACCTCAGGTGTGGTATCTATCATTTTACTGAGACTTATCAAATAAAACCAGGCCCCTGGTTTTAGTTTCATAATGAACTTTCCTCTGGGTTACACATAAAACCTTATTAGAAACCTTTGTCATGAGCTACCCAGGTAAAAACTTAACGTGGGATGCTGCTGTCACTGAGATGTTTTGTGAATTGTTCAGGGAACAGTTAGGTCATTTCAGCAGGGGACATTATGAACCCTTCCCCTAACATAAAAATTTTAAGGGGTGATATCTTCTGTATTCATCTTTAACATTGATTAGTGTTGAAAATCCGCACTGAAAATTTCATTTTAAATTGTTTCTTATTTTCTACATTTGGTGAAAATCATTGTTAGAGGTCCAAGATGTTCTGACCACTGGTAAAGCAGCTTATAAGATCAGTGAGGGAAGTTGTCATGTCTCTGTCACTCCAAAGAAAAATAACAGAGGTAATGCAAAGACAGGCAGGGTGGAGACACTTAAAAACAGTCCTACCATATGATGACATGGTTGGACTGTTGCCCCCAAACAGTCACTAAATTTGAATTGTAAAGTGATCTTTATCCTTTGCTGAGGGACCAAACTTGTCTGAGACCAGGACAAAAGATGTGTAGGTTTGGTTCTAACTCATTGGTTCTAAGGCAGGTTTGAATTCCTAAACATTAAAAGTAGAAAGGATTTAGAAATACAAAGATCTGCCTATGTTACTCAATACCTGAACATTCACAACTTTAAAGAGGAATGGTGTATTTTAGCTCACAGTTTCAGAAGGTTTCACAGCCTATTCACTGATGAGCAACGGGAAATGGTAGAATCACAAAGCAGAACTGGGGTTGGGTCTGGGGCTGGAGTCAGAGATTGAGATCCTCATAGCATGGCGAGCAGAGGCAAGTCTCACAGGAAGGATGGAATCAACACACACCCTCAACCCCCAGATATCCCTCCCTTCCAGCCAGGCCCCACCTCCCAAAAGTACACAGTAGGTACATGATTCTTTGGGGTGGACACTGCAGATCCAAACCACAACATTCTGCCCCTGGCCCTCAAAAGTCTCAAATCTACCTCCGTATGTAAAATACATTTACTCCTCTAAGAGTTGCCAAAATCTTCAGTTTTAGAACTGCTAAAAAGGTTTTAAGTCCAAAGTCTCAGAGACTCAAGGCAAACTCTCAGGGGTGAGATTCTGTGAAAACCAAAGAGTTAAAAAACTTCCAACATACCATGGTACAGGGTGAAAATATGCCTATTCCAAAAGAAGGAACAGAAGGATAAAAGACTGGCAAGGCAAGGATTAAACTCTATAGTTCTCTGTCCCACACGTGGGGTAAACTGGGAAGATGAGAGTTCAAAAGGGCTTAAGTGGCCCTATTCTTTTTTCCCCATATTTTGTTGATATGTGTACGTGCAAAATTCAAGGTTAACAATGGAGTTGAGCATCATGCTCATCGGCCACACAGCTGCAGACACTTTTAGTTTGAAAAACTAAATTTTTTATGTAATTTTTTCTTGTTTTTTTTCTGCCTTTTGTCATACAGTTTGCTAAAAGCTGTAAGCAATACATAATACATAAGTAACAGTGTGAACATTGGATTGCCTGGCGATATCCTCCACCAGATTAAGTAGTACACCACTCTTAATCTCAGTTTTAGGCAAAGTCTGGACAAGGGCAAATGCTGACAAACTTCCTGTCAGAGTGTAGAATGCATGGTTTTTAGACCACTTGCCAATACAGTTCTCCTTCCCACCTGAAACTTCTTGAGCCTGGCCTTTTCTGAGCTGCAGTCAGAATCTCCCATTAAGTTCAGCTCCAGAGTACTCCAAGGTTTCTCCAGCTGACATCCTCAAACCTTTCTAAACTCTTCCCACAAACTGGTTCCAAAGGCTTCCAAACCACAGTGTGTCAGGTCACAGCAGTGACCCCACTCTCGATACCAATTTCTGTCTTAGTTATATTTTTGTTGTGGTGACTCAATACCTGACATTCACAACTTTATGGAGGAAAGATTTATTTTAGCTCACAGTTTCAGGATGTCACAGTCTGTGTGTGTGTGTGGGGGGGGGGCTGAAAGTGGTATAATCACATGATGAGGCTGGAGCCAGAGCCAGTGCTGGAGCGAGAGCCAGAGATCTTCACCACATGACAGTACAAAACCAAGTCTGATAGAAAAGGTAAAACCAGCACAAACCCTTCCAGGTCAAGTTCAGGCGTTTCTTTGGTCCAGCCAGGCCCTACATCCCAGTAGTACACAGTATCCATAGGTATATGATGCTGTGGAGGGACACTCCAGATCCAAACCACAACAGTATCAAAATTAATAGTCAATAGGATTAAGTTCAGTCTAATCATTTAACTAGATTTATATGCTGAGATTCATTCAGAACACAAAAATGACCTAGTATTACAACTAGTTAGAAGTCATGGCTTCTCTTTACCATTATCTCTTTTTTCACATAGATATTTTCTCCTTTTAATACTATTCTGATGTTGTATTTTGTTGTTTTTGCCTTTTTTTCTTTTGTGGCTGCCATATATCTGGCTCTCAAATAAATTATTAACTAACTGCATAGTTATATCAGTGATTAGAGCCACTAATCGTAGGCATCTTTTTCTTATGAAATGGTTCCCTGGTTTCAGTCTTACCTGTCTTCTTCTGCTCTCCAGTGCCCACTGTTTAATTGACCAACACCTGACCTTATTCTGTAGCTCTGTCTCTGACCTTCACCACTGTGAGGGTCATCCTGGGTTTTCCACCTTGCTTGATCTGCGCAGCCCTGTTTTCAGGACTCCGATGTTCCACATGTAATTGGCTTGATTTCCCTGGTACCATAACCCAGTTTAAAGGTGATGTGTTGGGGAATGCCCATGTGCTGAGGTTGTATGTTCTTTAGGGCTTTTCATTTCTAACTTAAAAGGAGAAGAAAACAGGATCAATTATGCATAAGGCTACATAGGAAAAGAAGGAATTTCATGACAATAGCTGAGGTTCTATCTAACTGATAGCCTTTGAAGGTCAGAGCTAAGTTGCTTTAAAAAATGTATGTGCCCCAAAAATCCAGAGGTTGCTGATTCCAAAGCTGAAACAGTATGAAGACAGTTTATTTTCAAAAATTGAAATGACAAAAACATGAGCTATTTTTAATAATTGATACACAGTAAATAAACCAGGTTAAATAAGGATTATGGGGAGGTTACAATGTAAGCTGATCACAGCTAATAACAGTTATGATAGAGCTCATGTGCTTATCAAGGCCCAAGATCAAGGTGTTTCCAGAATTATTGTGTGTGTGTGTGTGTGTGTGTGTGTGTGTGTGTGTAGTGTCTGAGTACATCACTGAGAGCTTTAGCCAGAGTGAGCAGTGTCATTTCACACTGCCATGCTGAACTTGAGTCTGAACACTGACACTATCACGTAGCTACTTTCTACACATGTTTTATTAAGTCAATGAGAATTTGTTGAACACTTTCTAGAAGTTTCAAACTATATCAAGCACTGTGGATACCAAGTTCTAGGAGACATTATGATGGCTGTTATGTCAGGTAAAGTTTCTGTTACAATACATAAAAATTATATGAAATTCAGATATCAGTGTTCATCAATAAAGTTTTCTTGGAACACAATGCTTTTTCGTTATCATATTCTCTGTGGTTGCCTTTTTATTCTAGTGCTAGAGTTGAGTAGCTAGAACATTTTATGCCCAGCAAAACCTAAAGTGTATTCTACCTGGCTATTTACCTTAAAAAATGTCAGCCCTACTCTTATAATACAGTTGATTGCTGTTTTATGAGGAGAGAGAAGTCAACATGGAAATATGATATAAGAGGCACTCAGCCCAGATTTGGAAAGTGAGAACTATTTCCCTTGGTGGAGATGGCACTGAACTGAGGCCCTAAGGACAGGAGGAAGTTAGGAAAAAAAGGGGAGCAATGAAGTGCAGCAAGAATAGTGTGAACAAGTCACAGAGAATAAGGAGCACAGAGCTTTCAGAGGAGCTCGGTGTCCAGTAAACTTGAACTGGGTTTCAAGAGGAGTGAGCAGAGGAATGTGGTCCAGCAGGTAGATTGGGGCACCTTGTAGGATCTCTCAGAGCCACTGGAAAGGCAGTAAGGGATTTTTAGCAGAAGAGTGATAGAAAGGATTTTTCTCTAGAAGGTGAGTTTTGAGTTAGTAAAAGCATTAGAGGCCCCAGAAGGGGCAGAGATTGTGGAATGGCACTGTTAAGACATTTTAGATAATAATCCAGATTAGAAAACATGATGACCTAAGCAAAAGCAGTGGAGGTGTGGGTGGAAATGTCGGATAGGGTGGAAAGTTGTTTATAAGGTAGATGCATGGGACTAGGTACAGGGGAAGAGAGCAAAAAGAAGACAGCCACTCTCATACGTTTAGTCTGGCAGTTTATTTAAGGGTTTAGGGAACCAGGAACAAGGGAGAGGGTGGGTTGGCTTGGATTCTGTTTGATTAGAAAGGTATCTGTCAGATGTTCAGGCTCCTGTTAGATACACATCTGTATAACTAGGAGAAAGACCTGCACTGGAGATAAATTTAGAACTTTATTGTGGCAGACAAAAGAAAGATTGGCCCATGAAGTCAACCCAAATCAATGTCTTCTGATTCTGCTGCATATTAGCTGCCCATACCCTCTCCAAAGCCCCGAATCCTCAGCTATAAAATTAGTCTCAGTGGTTGTTATGGTGGTGAAATGAGATAATAGCAAGTGAAGTACTTACTACAGTGTTTGGCACATAAGTGTTCAACAGTATTGTTACACCATCATCATTATAGTAGTCATTATTAATAGCAGATATGTGAGAGTATAAATAAAGTCTAAGAATGAAACCCCAGAGAACCCCAGAATAAATGTACTTTCTAAAATAACTAAATTTTGGGTTGTTCATTGTAACTGGTGATACCACATTCTTCTCTTTGGGATCATGAATTAGAAAAGAAAAGGAAAGAATGAGAGTATGGCAGGATAGGGAAGACTGTCTGTGAATCGTGCCTCGTGAGGTGGTAGGCCAGAGTTCTGTGTGGCTGTGAGATGTCCCCCTCAGATCTCTGCTCAGCACAACCAGCTCTGAGGAATGTGACTGGCAGACAACTGTCAGCTGCCGTCCCTGTGGATCTACAGCACTAAGCATTCTTCTCAAAGCCATGCTGTCCCAACAGCCACCAGCTTATGGTGGGAGGGCTGAAGTCAGAGCAGTTCTGCCCAGGGCAGGACACTTCTTAGGGAGCTCTCTGCTCTGGTTATTTTTTTTTTTTTCTCACTGATTCTCATGATTGATGTAAGTGAGTAAGGTAGGAGAACATGCACAAAAGGGAAATGAAACTCAATTTTATGACATTCATTTTTAAAGTACTTATAAAGAAGGCACTCTGTGTTTTATATTATTGAAAGTTTTTTAAGTGAAAAATGATAGGTGCCCAATAAATCACTAGACTTAATAATAGAAATAACTAGAAGTGGAGGGGCTGGAGGAATGGCACAGCTGTTAAATTGCTAGCCTTGGAAGCACAAGCCCCTGAGTTCGATTCCCTAGCACCACGTAAAGCTGGGAATGCAGGCAGATTGACAATAGCCTGGGCTACACAGTGAGTTCAGGACCAGCCTGGGCTTCAAAGCAAGACTCTGTCTCAAAAAAAAAAAGAGAAAAAATACTGGAAATGGAACTAAAAATTTTATAGTAGTACTCAAATTATGACTATTAATAAGAGGAAATAATTTTCCTTCTATTATGTCCTCAAATCAATTTCCATAATTACTTAGAAAAATAATGTGATAATATATAGTGTAAGAAAAAAATCAGATATTTAGACTTCAGAATATTTGTGGCTAATTTTTCCAGAATATCCATTCGTAAAGGACATGTCGCTGCCCTGCAAGAGATTGCAGCCCCCTGCTGCTTTACCTCATATTTAAATGTCTCTTCCTGAATCATTGTACATTGTGGTAATGGTAAAGCCAAATTAACTATACAGATGAGGATAATCATCTGGGGCTGGTGACAGGAAAACAGACACACAAAAACCGAGCCCTGGTTGTCTCCTTGAGACAGAAATATCTGCCCATCCTTATCTTGTTGCCTTTCTTTGAGCTGTTAAGAACTTATGTAGTTTGAGCCACTAACCTGGACTATGTCTGGAAAGGCAACCTAAGCCACAATCCAGTGCTTGTGTTAGTGGCATCAGCA